>NW_020769930.1:0-39389 GCF_900518735.1 Pseudonaja textilis
CAGGATAATTTCCCTTCAATTTTTACCTTGCTGGAGCCAGAAGGACATTTCTCATTACAGATGGAAAGAGGCATTGTCTGTTATAAATAAAGTGAGATTTCTTTCATATGAAGAATGTATGTGTTGGGAGTCCATTTCATCAATTATACATACCCAAACTCTTCCCATCCTCATCAGTCCTTAGTGTCCAATTTCACCATTTTCTTTTGTTTTAAATTCATTAAAATTCAGTTCAGTTCAATTAATTTGTTCCTCAATCTTCAGCAAGTAGAAGAGGTGTGAACTTCAACTGCCAGAATTCCCCAGCCAGTATGTTGAAGTTTGGAATTGAAGTCCACGCCTCATAAATTTGCTGAGTTTGAGAAAAAAGCACCTTTTTTTTAAATCTGAAATATTCATTTTTAATATATATTTGCATTCTATTTTATCATATACCAATTTATCTTATTGCTTTGTTTTAGCTTATCTCAATTTCATTGCATTGAACTCAATGCTAATGCACTGATATGCTCAACTGACTAATCGCAAAATCTAGTACTACAATTACTGTGATGATTTTGCATTGGAGATAATCAAAGATTATGGGCATTTCAATTTTAAGTCACCCGTTTATATTTTAGTAACTTATGTTCACATCACATATAAAAAATATTGAGGCTGCTAAATCCAAAGGTTGTTGTCGTGATAGTCATTTAATCATTTATTTCTGTGGATGAATGAAGATGCGATTTCTTAAAAACTGAAAAACGAGACACACCTGGTTAAATACAAGGGGCCAACAGCATCCATGGTAGAAATGGTGTGGAACTTGTCTGGGGGAGCCATGGGATCAATGCTTCCAATTTGGACTCTTAGAAAGGACTTGTTTGGAAATGTGACCCAATTGAAAACATCAAACCCAGTTTCAAATTAATAAATATTAACTGGATTCCTTGAAATCATATGGAGAAATCTCAGTTCCTTCTGTTTTGCTTATAGTCAATGGAATGCCATTTTTTACATCAATCTACACTGTTTTTAACTGAAAAACAAATAAAAAATAATTGAGAACCATTTAAATTTGAAATTTTCTTCATGCTATTGATTGACAAAGTGTTTACATTTGAAACTGTTAAATATACAGGTTGTAGATTAAATAAGATCCTTTACATATTATTTCATACATAAAGTAGATATTCAGAGTTTTGCAGTATTAATTCAGCTCCAGAAAAATAAACACAGATGTCTGTGTATATTTACAGCACTGAAAAAAATAATAATGAGATTATATAAACCAGTTATAGATTTTTCCAACATGCAGCAAACTCAGACAGAAACATATTTCAAGTCACTTCAGCAGACAAGCAAATTAGTTTCTCGTTTACTTTAGTTCAGCAGGCAAGCAGAAGAGAGAAGCAGTTCATTTTAATAGACAGATTCAGAACTCAATGGCTTCAGAGCTGCACAGCTTAACATAGAGCCATGCCTAGGCTACTTCTAGTTTCAGTTCCCATCCTAGGCTATTTCTAGTTTCAGTTTCCAAACTGTCCCCATTGGCTGATTTAGTTATCGTGCCTATTCATTGGCTGACCTTGTTAGCAAGCTCTATCCCAGTTCATGAATATACAACATAAGTTATATATTTAAACTTTTTCAATATCTTCATTTTATTTTCAAACTTCATCCAATTTTGCATGCAAAATCTTTGTTATTCAGATCATTCAGATTATAATTGAAAAATAATGATAGTTTTTTTTAAAAAAAAAAACCCTTTTCTTCATATAACAAAGCAATAATTATTTGTAAAAGGATGGACCATGAGGGAGGTATTTCATAATGTGGAAAGGGAACTTCATGAGGACAGTGGTGACACCCAATCAGGAAAAGCCCAAAGGGAACATCAGGCCAGCCATAAAACAAACTTGCATAGGAAAAGAGATTTAATAAAAGGTATTGAAAGAAGCCCCATAGACAAAAGCCAAGTAATTAAGAAAGCTAGGGAAACAAGAAAAAGAAATTCCTTACAAACAACAGGTCATGCCAAATCAGCAAAACAAATAGACAAAAGACACAAAATAAATTCCACAGCAGACAGGAGATTGCCACCAAACAAATATAAGAAAACATTAGGATGAAACTGATAATCCAATCAAACCACCCCACGGAGTTTACCCTCTGGCGGAAATGAAGACAACCCCTGACAGGATTTAAAACATTAAGAAATAAAAACACAAGCACACACACACAAAAGGAAAAAAGGTATAAAAATCAGGGGTTTATTATACAAAGATGGCTAGCCCCAGGAACGCAGACTTCTTGCTATCTCTTGCCTTCCTGAAAAATAAATCAGCTTCCAAGCAATTGTCTGTGTCCTTGCACTGGAGTTCTCCCAGCAGGAAAATCGACCCCTCAGAAGAAAGGCATTTTCCAGCCTTTCAACAATAAAAAATATGAAATACAAATAAATATATATTCTTTCATTTTTTAACTGCCCAAACAAGAAGGAAATGAGAAAAAAAAAATCCAGATTACAAACTAAGCAATGTGGTATATGCAGTACAATGCTGTGAAATATGTGGAGATTTCTTCATTGGGGAAACAAAACAACTCCTTCATAAAACATTACAACATATTTTTACTTGAAGTCAAAAGAGTCATCAAACTATATGTACCAATAACAACTCCAAAAACAAAAAAAAACCAGAATCCCCATAACAAATAGGAAGATCCAATCCAAAAAGAGATAACTTTGGCAGAAAAACAAATCTAGTCATATTTACAAGTTCAAAAGCCAATACAAAAATGTATGTCACCAGGTAAAGACTGAATGCACCAATTATTACATTAAACAAGTGGAAAACCTTCTATGCACCAATTCCACCCGCACTTTTTACAATTTTGTAAACAACAAACTAAAAGACTCAAGGTCCATCCCACCCCTAAAAGACCTAATGGTAAAGACTGCAATGACGACACTATTAAAGCCAACCTCTTTAACACATTCTTTGGCTCTGTATTTGTAAACAGCAATGGATTATGCCCAGTATTTCCCAGTCAAACCACAGATAACTACAATGATCTAATACATATTGATTTTACAGAAGACAATGTTGAAAAAGCACTGCGCAATCTAAAACCATCCCTATCTATTGGACTGGACGGAATAAGTGCCTACTTCTTAAAAAAGCTATCTACTGCCATAGCCGAACCTCAAAGCATAATCTTTGAAAAATCTTTCAAGATGAACTCCTTGCCAAAACAGGAAATTACATAAAAAAATAATTGAACTGAATTATGCTAATATCTGTCTGATGGGAGATTTTAATGGAATAATAAATGAGAAATTGGACTATAAAACACAAAAAACAGCAAAGCAAACTAGAAAGACATTTCCAAAATCCTTCTTTTGAATGGTAGGTGAGATAAACTTAAAAGATGCACGGAGAGAGAGAAATGTGGAAAATAAACAATATACCTTTTTTTCAAATAGACATGCATCCTAGTCTAGAATAGATATGATAGGGATGTCAACAGAATTGCTTTCTAACACACAAGACATTGAAATAGAAGCAAGTACCTGGGCAGGTCACAGTCCAATAACACTTGTAAGGAAATTACAAAAAAGGAGATCTAGATGGATTTTAAATAATACGATATTAAAGGAAAAAGACTTTAAACAGAAAATTGAAAGAGAATTGACTTTTTTCTTTAAAGAAAACACAAAAGAGGATACATTATTACAGAACCTCTGGGACATGATGAAGGCTTATACAAGAGGCTTGATAATGGATGATACAAGGAAAAGAAATATAAAACAGAAAAAAGAACCTTTAAAATATTGGAAGATGACTATAAGAAGTTGGAAAAAGAACTACAGAAATTTCCACAACAAAGGACATTAAAGTTAAAATGGACATAACTAAACATAAAATGGGGCTAACTGAAAAAGAAGAAATAGCACAAAAAATTAAAAATGCTAAGCAGAACTATTTTGATGATGCAAACAAACTAGGCAGATGGCTATCATATTAATTGAGAAAGGAAAGAGACTTGAGAAGGATAAATCAATTGATAAATGAACAAGGATGCTATATATGTATGTATGCTATGGAAATGCAGAGAAGAAAAAAATAATTTAAGATTATTATGGAAAACTATACCATCAAGAGAATTTTCAGGAAGAAAGAATTCAACAATATTTACAGGAAGCAAATTTGCCTCAGATACCTAAAGATATTGAAAATTAACAGAAGCTTTAAAAAAAGCAAAACATTGGGAAAGCACCAGGTCTGGACAGTTTGCCAGTGGAATTTTATAAGACATTCCAGGAAACATTGATTCTTCACTTATTAGAAGTTATGAATGAAGTTATGACAAAGAAGAGAATACCCAAAACATGGTCAGATGCATACATCACACTTGTACTGCAGGAGGAAACAGATCCACAGCAAGTTAAAAACTACAGCCCAATATCACTATTAAATTCAGATTATAAAATTTTTCTTCAATTCTGGCAGAAAGACTGAAAAGATACTTAAACAATTTTATTCACCCTGATCAAAATGGATTTCTGCTGAAGAGACAGATTAAATATAATATGAGAATAATTTTAGATTCACTGGAATACTATGAGGCACATTCCGAAAAACAAATGGCTCTGATGTTTTTTAGATGCACAAAAAGCTTTTGATAATGTGAATTGGTGTTTTATGCTGTTACAATTGGACCAAATGGGCTTTGGTAAAAAAATTACTCAAGCCATAAAAACAATATATCATAAACAAACTGCAAAGGTTATGATAAATGGAGAATTAACGGACTTTAGATATAAGAAAAGGGACTAAACAAGGCTGTCAACTGTCACCTCCATTGCTTGTGTTAACACTGGAAGTGCTGAATAGGAACATCAGAGAAGAAAAAGAAATAAAAGGAATGAAAATTAAAAAAGAAGAGTATAAATTACAAGCTTTTGCAGATGACCTGCCATTTATATTAGAGGATCCATTGGAGTCAGCACCTAAACTGATCGAAAAGATAGAAGAGTATGGGAAAGTATCAGGAAAATAAATAAAGATAAAACAAAGATTTTAGCAAAGAACATGTTAGTAAGACGAAAGAAAGAATTGGAGAATGTTTGGGGGATCCAGGTCACAAATAAGGTTAAGTATTTAGAGATACACATAACACCCAGATGTAGCACATGTAAGGAGAATAATTATCTTAAACTTAAACAACAGATTGCGACAGACTGGATAAAATGGGAAAATTTACAATTATCATTGATTGGGGGAATATCTACAATTAAGATGAATGTATTGATTAGAATCTTATATTTATTCTAGACAATTCCAATCAGATTAGGAAAGAATTTTTTGAAGATTTAAACAAAATAATGCTAAAATACATTTGGCAGAGAAGAAAATGAGAATAAAACTTAAATTGCTACAAGATGCAAGAATAAAAGGAGGATTTGCTTTGCCCAATTGGGAATTATACTACCAAGCGATGAGCTTGATGTGGGTAAAGGAGTGGATAACACTAAAGAATACCAGACTTTTTAATTTAGAAGGACATGACTTGCTGTTAGTGGGGCATGCCTTCCTCTGGTATAAGGGAACTAAAACACAGGGGTATTTTAGAACCCATTATATTTGAGAAGCATTGTTTCTAAACTGGGAGAAGATATTAATATTATTATAAAAATATTTTTTAAAAAACAAATTTTATTGATTTTTTAAAGACAAACAAAACATAGGACATAAAAGCATAAAACCTCCTTTCTAAAAATTACTTATAAGTTTTAACAAGGCAAATAAAACATTATTTTTTAAAGCATAGTTCCACATTATCACAATTCCATTTAAGCACATATATATCTTTTCCAAATTTCTCATTATTTCTCCCTTCACTTTTATTCAATTATATTTCTTTCTATCAAGGTTTTATTAATTCTCGATCAATAATAAACACACAAAATACAAAACATAGGACATAAAACTTCTAACAAACAAAGCATAAGACATAAAAACATAAAACCTCCTTTCTAAAAGCTGCTTATAGATTTTAACACAGCAAATAAAACATTGTTTTATACAGCATAGTTCCAAATTATCACATTTCCATTTAAACGCATATATAACTTTTTTGAATTTCTCATTGTTTCTCCCTTTACTTTTATTCAATTATATTTCTTTCTATCAAGGTTTTATTAATTCTCAATCAAGCATAAACACACAAAATACAAAACATAAAACAAGACATAAAAACATAAAACCTCCTTAATTATCATTTGTACATATTTTTCCAAATTTCTCATTGTTTCTCCCTTTAGTTTTATTCATCCAAGGTTTTATTAATTCTCAATCAAACATAGCTATGCAAAATACAAAACATAAAACTTCTTTTTGAAAAGTGGCTTTGCCCCAGGTTACATCTTTTTTTAGAGACCTAAATCAAATTCATGCTCACCTTATATACCATTCTTATCTTATTTACCATTCTATATTTTCTATATAACTTCTCCCTTCTTTTCACTCTCTTAATTATATTTTGTTTATTTCATTTTATTTTAAAATCATTATAGTTGTATCTTTTGTCCGTTCTTTTCCAATTATCTATTTATCTCTTCTCTTTAACAGAAAATTTCCCCTGTAAACACTTTTAAAGTTTGACGCCTTGCTATCATTCCCCTAAATTAACACTTAAGTGAAGACACATAATTTTCATTCTGTTTCTGCTTAGTACATTCTACATGTTGCATTTTAAAATAATATTATTATAAAAATATTAATATTATTTAAAAATTCTACTATGGATATCTACTATTGAAGCTTTTCCCTATCCAATAATACATAAAAAGAAACAAACAGTTAGATATGGTGAGATATTGAATGAAAAGGATGAACTAAAATCTATGCAAGCATTGGAAGAACAAGGTGTAAAAATGAATTGGATTTCATATTTGCAAATACAATCTAGATTTGATAAAGATGTTAAAACCAAAGGTATCTATGATAAGTTGACTGATTTAGATAAAATTTTGACAGGTATTGATGAAAAAGTAATCAAAAAACTCTATGGACATTTGCTAGAGTTTAAATTAGAGGAAGAACAAGTAAAAGTAACAATGATTGTGTGGGGGAAAAAAATTGGATATGGGATTGACTTAGATAAATGGCAGAAATTGTGGTCTCAAAATTATAAAATTATAAAATGTCAACTGTATATAAAGAAAATTTGTATAAGATATTTTACAGGTGGCACTTACCCCCGACAAGAGTTGCGAGGATGTTCAAGAATAAATCGAATAAATGTTGGAAATGTCATCAGATACTTGGTTTGTATTGCCATATATGGTGGACATGCTCAGATGCAAAAAAATATTGGACTATATCCACACATGGTTGGAAAAAATGACAAAACAACACATAGACTTTAAACCTGAGATATTTTTATTGGGAATTATACCGGAAATATATTGTAAAGAATTGAAATATTTGATTGTAAATGTTTTAACAGTGGCTAGAATTGTATTTTCTAAGAATTGGAAAAATGAAAAAAATACCTATGCAGGAGGAAATTACTAAGAAAATCATGGACTGTGCCAAAATCAGTAAATTGACATTTGAAATTAGAGAATAAGAGGATAAACAGTTTTATATGATATGGGATTTATTTTATCAATGGTTAGATAAAAAGACATGATAAAGAAATAGATTAGTAAGCCGTACAATAAAAGTTGATAGATTGATATAGAATACAATATAAAATATATAACAATTGGATGAATGTATGATTAAATCATAATTAAAATTAGAATATCTCGTATAAAATGATGGAAAAATAATTTAGTCAAATGAATGTTTAATAATTGATATTACATAAGCCCAAGCTAGATTGATAAGGTGAGAATTTGTATAACTTGTGAGTAATGGTAAGAAAAGGATAGCACAAAAGATTGTAACCAACTGACATACTGTATGTATATAATTGAAAGAGGGTTATCTGTATCTTTTTTGTACGTTTGTTGTAAAAAATAAAAACTTATTTTAAAAAATGATCTAATACATATTGATTTTACAGTAAACAATGTTGAAAAAGCACTACACAATCTAAAACCATCTCTATCTATTGGACCGGATGAATATGTGTCTACTTCTTAAAAAGGCTATCCACTGAGATAGCCAAACCTCTAAGCATAATCTTCGATAAATCTTTCAGGACCAGCTCCTTGCCAAATCTATGGTCAGAAGCCACAGTCATCCTCATCTTCAAAAAGGGAGACCCCAGCCTAGTTGAAAATTACAAACCAATCTCTTGATGCTGCATCAACTGTAAAGTCATGGAATCAATTACTAACCAATACGTTATCCTCCACTTAGAGACAAACAACCTAATCTCTAATAAATAATTTTGTTTAAAGAAAAAACTATCCTGTAATCTGCAACTCTTACACTGCAAAAACATATGGACTACACAACTCAGATCAAAGCAATAGATGTAATCTACAGGGACTTCTGTAAAGCCTTTGATTCAGTGGTGCATGACAAACTATTCCTCAAACTAAAATCTTATGGTATCTCTGGACACCTGCATAACTGGATAGAAGCATTCCTGTCAAAGAGACAACAAATTGTCAAAATTGGGAGCATCCTATCAAATTCTGTACCTGTCAATAGTGGTGTCCCCCAAGGCAGTGTTCTAGGACCAACTCTCTTCATACTTTACATAAATAACTTCTGTGATCATATTAAGAGTAACTGTGTTCTCTTTGCTGATGATGTAAAGCAATTCAGCACCACAGACAATACTGCTACCCTTCAAAAAGACCTTGACTATGTCAGAATGGTGAATCAAATGGCAACTTCAAATCTCAACAAATAAATGTTGTCTTACATATTGGCAAAAAAAACCCAGAAAATAAAATACAGGCTGAATAATCAAGACCTTGTTGATGATCCAAACTCTGTCAAGGATTCTGGAGTACTCATCTCTATCATCTCTAATGATAACCAAAAAGGCATTAAGAGTTGTTAACCTAATCTTACATAGCTTTTTCTCTGGTAATATCACACTACTAACTAAAGCATACAAAACATTTGTTAGACCAATACTCAAATACAGCTCATCAGTCCAGAACCCACATTACGTATTTGATATTAGCACAGTTGAGAAAGTCCAGAGATATTTCACAAGAAGAGTTCTCCACTCCTCTACTTGTTGGAGAATACCTTATGCCACCAGACTCAAATTCTAGGCCTAGTCAACCTAGAACTATGTTGCCTTCAGTCTGATCAAAGTATAGTACATAAAATTATATATTGTAATGTCCTACCAGCTTCAACTATAACAATACAAGAGCACCCAAGAGATACAAACTCAAGGTAAAACGCATCAAACATGATTGCAGGAAATACGACTTCAGCAACAGAGTAGTCAATGTCTGGAATACTCAACCTGAAACCTGTGGTTTCTTCCCCAAACCCCAAAAACTTTAACTTTAGACTTTCTACAATTGAGCTCACTCCTTTCCTAAGAAGTCTGTAGGGGGCGTGCATAAGCGCACCAACATGCCTCCCGTACCTGTCCTATTGTTTCTTTTATTTTTCTTATATGTTTCTATGTATTCATAACTGTCATGCCCCTGGTGGAGACTGACTCTGCGGAAGAGGAAGAACAGCCAACAGGGAGTGGGAGTGTGGCTCTAGAGGTGGTGGAGGAGGTTGGGGAAGGGCAGAGGCCGGCTGAACAGTCAGAGGAGGATCCAGGCCCATCCCCATCCATCAATGTGGAGATTTTTGGTTTTCTTTTTGCCTCATTATTGACTTTTGTGACTTTAAACTGTGCCTAATAAAACAGTGAAGTTAAGTTGAAGGCATTACTGGACTTTAATGTATGTTTGGGGTTTTGCGTTATTTTGAGAGACTACGGGTCATCACATTTTGATTCTAGCCACCCCTTCAAGTTATTTTTACTTTTGTGGGGTGACCATGGATCAGCTCAGAGCAGAGATTGCCCCAGGAAGTGGCTCTTTTGACTGCACAGGTGGCACAAATGTAAGCTGCCTGGCCTCGCCGAAAATGCCCAGTGGCAGTGCCAGATAAATTTGGTGGTTCGCTGGCCCAATTTCCAGCATTTTTTGGGCAGTGCCAGCTTTACATGAGCCTTCAGCCTGAGGACTTTTCCACTCTCTGGGATAAGGTGGGGTTTTTGATTAGTTTGTTGTCAGGCTCTGCAGCATGTTGGGCGATGCATCTGCTGACTCAGCCCAACCAGGTGTTAGACAATTACGCTGAGTTTTGCCATTAGTTTCAGGCCATGTTTGAGGACCCTGTTCGAAGCCAAACAGCAAACAGACGTTTGAGAGAGTTGAAGCAAGGAATTGGCTCACTCATGGATTATATTGCTAGTTTTCAGGTGGTTGCTCAGGGTGTACAATGGAATGAGGCAGCATATTAGACCAGGTCCAGGAGGGTTTGTCGTTGGAGCTCCTGGATGAGTTGGCGCGCACTGAACGCCCTCGCATCCATCAGGAGCTCATGCATCTGTGTCTTCGTATCATTGCTAGACTTCAACAGCGACGGGTGTGATGATGGACAGAGACTGTATCTGTTTCCAGCAAGATGGCGCCCTTGGTGGAAATGCCTTTGAAAGAACCCATGCAGTTGGGGGCTGGCCGCCCTCGCCTGATTCAAGTAGAAAAGGAGAGACATTGTCGTGATGGTTTATGCCTCTATTGTGGCAATCGAGTGCCATTTTGCGACCAAGTGTCCTGTTAAGACATCCACAGCAGCGACGCCTGGGGTGGTGGGAAACAAGCATTGCTCAGCCTATGGGGTTCTGTAGGTCAGGGTGTAAAGTCCTCAGGCCAGCCATCTTCACCAACCTTGCCATTCTCGCCACCTTTCACATCTCCACCACAATTGTTATTGGTGAAGCATCTTGTGCTGAAAGCAAGTATGCTCGTGCCTGGTGTGGGAGCAGTGGAGATCCAAGCCTTGGTCAACTCAGGGGCCACAGCCAATTTCATGGATGCTCATTTTGTAGAGCAGTGGTTCATTCCTCAGCAACAGGTTTCCCCACCAGTAATGGTAGAGCTGATTGAGGGTTGGCCCCTTCATTTGGGACCTGTAGTTGCTGCAGTAAAAACCCTTTGCATGTGTATTGGGCAGCATGTGGAGGAAACCATGTTCTACGTTACCGCAATGCCTCATTTTCCAGCGATGCTGGGTTTGGAGTGATTAAAGGCCCATTAACCACAGATTGTCTGGTCGTCTGGAGCTGTGCAGTTCCTTGATAGGAAGTGCACCAACTATTGCTTGCGCTCCTGTGCAGGGAGTGTGGCTATGCCTGTGGACCTGGATCTACCTGCGGAGTTTTGCTGATGTGATTGGGGAGAAGGAGGCAGATCAGTTGCCTCTGCATTGGGCATATGACTGTCCAATCGACTTGCTGCCTGATGCAAAATTGCCAATGGGTCAGATATATTCCCTGTCAGACCCGGAGTTGGACGCATTGTGGGATTTTTTTTTAAGTGTTTTATTTTAACAACAAAACAACATAGACATACCACATAAAAAATAAAAATATCATCCTTCATAAATTTACAAATGGTGCATCGGTTGGTTTACCACTTTTTTTTGTGCATCCATTTCCTAGTCACTAATATAATTATATTACATAATAGCTCATATTATCAATGAATAATTATATAACCTAATATCATCACTAAAAAATCATTTATCTATAATTTTATTAATTCATACTTTAACGAGATAACTATAGTTTACTTAGTTTATTTTGCAATAAATCATGAGATCATACCAAATCTATCTTGATAATGTTTTATAAAGATAATATCAAAAGAAAAGAAGAGAAAAAATTGTTTATGCTAAGTCTGAATGTTCTATTATTATGCTTTATTATCTAACCATTGATAAAAAAGATCCCAAACTTCATAAAATTGTTTATCTTCTTGTTCTCTAATTTCAAATGTCAATTTACTCATTTCAGCCCAATCCAATATTTTCTTAATAATTTCTTCCTCTGATGGAGTTTTCTCACTCTTCCAGTTTTTAGCAAATACAATCCTAGCCGCTGTTAATACATTTACAATCAAATACTTCAAGTTTTTATTATATATATCAGGTAAGATTCCCAATAAAAAAATCTCTGGTTTCAAGTCTATATGTGTCTTTGTCATTTTTTCCAACCATATGCGAATTTTAGTCCAATATTTTCTAGCGTCCTCACAAGTCCACCACATATGATAGTATGAGCCAGGTATCTGATGACATTTCCAGCACTTTTCAGATTTGTTCTTGAACATTCTTGCAATTCTTGTCGGGGGAAAATGCCACCTGTAAAACATCTTATACAAGTTTTCTTTATAAGCTGTTGACATTGTCATTTTATAATTTTGAGACCACAATTTTTCCCATTTCTCCAAATCAATCCCATATCCAAAATTCTTCCCCCAAACAATCATCGTTTCTTTAACTTGTTCCTCCTCTAGTATAATTTCCAACAAATAACTGTATAATTTTTTAATCACTTTTTCATCAGTACCTGTCATGATCCTTTCTAAATCAGTCAATTTGTCATAAAATCCCCCTGTTTTAGAATCTATAAGATACCTTGAATGTATTTGTGCATATGAAAACCAATTCTTCTTTATGCCTTGTTCTTCTAGTTTTTGCATTGTTTTAAGTTCACTCTTTTCATCCAATATTTCCCCATATCTGTTTGTTCCTTCTCATATATTATAGGATAAGAAAAAGCTTCAATAGTTGATAGCCAGACTGGGATTTTCAAATAACATTTTCTCTTAATTTTCTCCCAGTTCAACCATAAAGACTCCCTTATATAATGCCTTCTAAAATAGCCCTGCGATTTAGTTCCCTTATACCACAGAAAAGCATGCCATCCCAGTAATAAATCATGCCCCTCTAGAGTCAACAATCTAGTCTTTCTTAATGTTATCCATTCTTTAACCCACATTAAATTTGCAGCTTGGTAATACAACTCCCAATTCGGAAGGCCAAAACCTCCTCTAATTCTAGCATCTTGTAGAAGTTTTAAATTTATTTTCGCTTTCTTACCTTGCCATATAAACTTCAACACAATTTTATTTAATTCTTCAAAGTAATCTTTACCAAGCCTAATTGGTATGGCTTGGAACAAATATAAAATTCTGGGTAAAATATTCATCTTGATTGTTGAAATTCTACCTATCAATGACAATTGATATAGAAATGTTTTCCCATTTCTTCAAATCAGATGCTATCTGTTGTTTAAGTTTAATATAGTTATTCTCTTTCAATTTAGTGCATCTTGGCGTCAAATGTATCCCCAAATATTTAACCTTATTCGTAACTTGAATTTTCAGTAAATCTGCCAGTTCATTTCTTTTCTTTTTTTTAATAATTTTTTTTTATTTTTTAATAACAAAATAAACATAAACATACATAACAAAATAAACATAAACATACCACAAAAAACATAAAAAGATCCTTCTTCATAAATTTACATACAGTGCATCGATTGGTTTACCACTTTTTTTTGTGCATCCATTTCCTAGTCACCAGTATAATTATATTACATAATAGCTCATATTATCAATCAACAATTGTATAACCTAATATCATCACTAAATTTTAATTTTGTTAATTCATATTTTAACGAGATAACTATAGTTTGCTTAATTTATTTTGCAATAAATCATAAGATCATACCAAATCTACCTTAATAATGTTTTATAAAGATAATATTAAGAAAAAAATTTTTTTATGCTAAATCTGAATATTCTATCATTATGTTTTATTATCTAACCATTGATGAAAAAGATCCCAAACTTCATAAAATTGTTTATCTTCTTGTTCTCTGATTTCAAATGTCAATTTGCTCATTTCAGCACAATCCAATATTTTCTTAATAATTTCTTCTTCTGATGGAATTTTCTCACTCTTCCAGTTCTTAGCAAATACAATCCTAGCCGCTGTTAATATATTTACAATCAGATACTTCAAATTTTTATTATATATATCCGGTAAGATTCCCAATAAAAAAATCTCTGGTTTCAAGTCTATATGTGTCTTTGTCATTTTTTCCAACCATATGCGTATTTTAGTCCAATATTTTCTAGAGTCCTCACAAGTCCACCACATATGGTAGTATGAGCCAGGTATCTGATGACATTTCCAACATTTTTCAGATTTGTTCTTAAACATTCTTGCAATTCTTGTCGGGGGAAAATGCCACCTGTAAAACATCTTATACAAGTTTTCTTTATAAGCTGTTGACATTGTCATTTTATAATTTTGAGACCACAATTTTTCCCAATTCTCCAAATCAATCCCATATCCAAAATTCTTCCCCCAAACAATCATCGTTTCTTTAACTTGTTCCTCCTCTAATAAAATTTCCAACAAATAAGTGTATAATTTTTTAATCATTTTTTCATCAGTACCTGTCAAGATCCTGTCTAGATCAGTCAATTTATCATAAAATCCCTCCACTTTAGAATCTATAAGATACCTTGAATGTATTTGCGCATATGAAAACCAATTCATCTTTATGCCTTGTTCTTCTAGTTTTTGCATTGTTTTAAGTTCACTCTTTTCATCCAATATTTCCCCATATCTAACTGTTTGTTCCTTCTCATATATTATAGGATAAGAAAAAGCTTCAATAGTTGATAGCCAGACTGGGATTTTCAAATAACATTTTCTCTTAATTTTCTCCCAATTCAACCATAAAGACTCCCTTATATAATGCCTTCTAAAATAGCCCTGTGATTTGGTTCCCTTATACCACAGAAAAGCATGCCATCCCAGTAATAAATCATGCCCCTCTAGAGTCAACAATCTAGTCTTTCTTAATGTTATCCAATCCTTAACCCACATTAAATTTGCAGCTTGGTAATACAACTCCCAATTCGGGAGGCCAAAACCTCCTCTAATTCTAGCATCTTGCAGGAGTTTTAATTTTATTTTGGCTTTCTTACCTTGCCATATGAACTTCAACACAATTTTATTTAATTCTTCAAAGTAATCTTTACCAAGCCTGATTGGTATGGTTTGGAATAAATATAAAATTCTGGGTAAAATATTCATCTTGATTGTTGATATTCTACCTATCAATGACAATTGTAGATTTTCCCATTTTTTCAAATCAGATGCTATCTGTTGTTTAAGTTTGATATAGTTATTCTCTTTCAATGTAGTACATCTTGACGTCAAATATATCCCCAAATATTTGACCTTATTCGTAACTTGAATTTTCGATAAATCTGCCAGTTCATCTCTTTGTTTTAATAACATATTCTTTGTCAAGATCTTTGTTTTATCTTTGTTTATTTTCAAACCGGCCATCTCACCATAAATCTCTATCTTTTCCAGTAGCTTTAAAGCTGTTCCTAGAGGATCTTCCAAAATAAAAACCAAATCATCCGCAAAGGCTTGTAATTTAAATTCCTCCTTCTTAATTTTCATTCCTTTTATATTTGGATCCTCTCTAATGTTTCTATTCAGCACTTCCAAAGTCAATACAAATAACAAAGGTGATAATGGGCAACCTTGTCTTGTGCCTTTTCTTATATTAATAGAATCTGTAAAATCTCCCTCTATCATCACTCTCGCCGTTTGTTTGTCATATATGGCTTCTATTGCTTGAATAAATTTTCTAGCAAAGCCCATCTGTTCCAATAACAAAAACATGAATCTCCAATTCACATTATCAAATGCTTTTTGGGCATCTAAAAATACCAAAGCCATTTGTTTTTCAGGGTGTGCCTCGTAATATTCCAAAGTGTCCAGAATTACCCTCATATTATCCCTAATTTGTCTCCTTGGCAGGAATCCATTCTGGTCAGGATGAATAAAGTTATTTAGATATCTTTTGAGCCTTTCTGCCAAGATGGAAGCAAAGATTTTGTAATCTGCATTCAGTAAAGAAATAGGTCTATAGTTCTTAATTTGTGATGGATCAGCCCCTTCTTTTGGAATAAGTGTGATATAAGCTTCTGACCATGTTTTAGGTAATTGGATAATTGTCTTTTTCTCCTTATTACCATAACACATTTGGCCTTGATCATCTATTAACTGTACTATTTTCCTAGATTCTTTCTCCTTTCTCAGATTGTATGCTAGCCACCTACCTGGTTTATTTGCATCTTCAAAATAGTTCTGTTTGGCACTTCTAATTTTTTGTGGCAACTCCTCTTTCTCCGCCTGACCCATCTTATGTTTAATTATATCCATTTTGAATTTCATATCTTTTTTCTGTGGCATATTCTGCAATTCTTTTTCCAGTTTTTTATAATCATCTTCTAAAGCTTTAATAGTTTGCCTCTTCCTAATATTTTTTTTCTTTGTATAGTCCATTATTAATCCTCTCGCATATGCCTTCATTGTATCCCAAACATTCTGCATTGAAGTATCTTCTTTTTTATTTTTAATGAAAAAGAAGGCCAATTCTTTGTCCATCCATTGTGTAAAGTCTTTTTCCTTTAAGATAGCGTTATTTAATGTCCATCTAGATCTTCTTCTTTGTCCTTTCCATTTAATTGTCATTGGGTTATGGTCTGCCCATATACCCGTTTCTATATTTATTTCTTGAATGTTAGATATTAGTTCTGATGAGGTCCAAATCATATCTATTCTGGACCATGATAAATGTCTATTTGAATAAAAAGTATATTGCTGCGTTTTACCATTTCTTTCTCTCCATATATCTTTTAAATTTAATTCATCTACCATTTTAAAAAAGGATTTAGGGAGAGTCTTTCTATTTTGTTTTAATGCTGTCGCTGTATAGTCCAATTTATTATCTACAATTCCATTAAGATCTCCCATCATAATTATATTGACATGGTCCAGTCCAATTAATTTCATATGTAACTTTTTATAAAATTCTTCTTGTTTATCGTTCGGAGCATAGATTGCAACAAGTAATATTTTTATATTGTTATCCACTATTTCAACCATTAATACTCTTCCATCTTCATCAGTATAAACCAATTTTGCTACAATAGTTTCTTTAATATACAGGACCACTCCTCTTTTCTTACAGTTAGTCAAGGAAGTAAAAAATTTTCCCCAGTTTTGGTCTTACCAATAATCGTTGATGTTGTTTTTTAATATGTACTTCTTGTAGGCAAATTATCTCAAATTTTAACTTCTCTAATTTATGAAAGATTTTTCTTCTTTTAATAGCTGAATTCAATCCATTTATATTCATAGAAATCAATTTTTTTTCCTCCATGGTTATGTTTTATATTTAGGTCTAACAGTTCTTGTGGATCTTACTTCACGTTGTTCTTTGGTCTCCATTTGTCCACCTACCGCACCTTCTTCCTTCCCCGATCTCATCTGGTCTTCTTGAGGCTCAATTGCAAAGGTTTCTTTTTCTGTCTCTATTTCTCTTCTTCCAAAAAATTTGTTGTGGAATATTTCTGCTTTCTCAATTGAGTCGATTCTGTGTCTCTGTTCTTGCCATATAAACATTAATCCTTCTGGGATCAACCATCTATAATTCACGTCTTTTTCCAATAATTTTTTGGTCAAAAATCGATATTCTCTTCTCATCTCTCTCACTCTTCTGGGGACTTGTTTTAAAACCATAATCTCTTTACCTTTATATTTCAGCCCCTTATCTCTTGCGACTTGTAATATTTGTGTTTTAATAGTCTTCTTAGTAAATCTGACATGAATCTCCCTTGGTAGCTTATTCCTCATTGCATATCTTGTAAAAACACGATATATCTCATCTACTCCGTCCATCATCTTTTCCTCTGTTATCTCCAAGGCTCCAGCCATAATTTCTATCATTACAGCCACCAAATCCTGTCCTTTTTCTTCCTCAATATTTTGAAATCTGAGATAAAATTCTGACCTATCCATCTCCCACTTCAACATCCCATTTATATGTTGTTGCACCGTTGTTAATTTGCTAACAATATTTCCAATTGTCTCATCTCTTTGTTTATCTTTCTCCTCGATTTTTTGGAGTTTCTCCTCCTGTTTTGCCATCATCTGTTGAAAGTTTTCAATTTTTTCATCAGTCTTTGCAATTCTTTGTTCAATACTCTCTGTTCTTTGGTCAATGCTTATTTTGAGTTCTTGTATTCCTTGTATAATCGTTGCTAGATCCATTTGTACTTTATCTTGCTTCGCCATTATTGATAGTCGTCCTCCAGTTGATGGAGAAGCAGGAGCAGAAGTTGAACTGCCAGAAGGTAAAGTTTTCTTACTCATTTGAATAACTCAAGATCTTTAAGCTCCTTTAATCCAATCAGTAGGGTAGCCAATTATAATCCAATTGGGAAGAAGAAAAACATTTTAAAAAAAGCCAATAAAAAATAAAGAGTCCAGGATTAAAAAGAGAGGGAGAAAAAGAAGATTAAAAAGAAAAAAAAAGAAGGAGATTCTTCAGGTTCTTCTAGACCTTAATCCTATTGTAAGATGACCAATTATGATTCAAAAATAAAAATTAAGAATAGTAAAAAAAAAAAAAAAAAGAGAGTAAGACCCAATAATATTAAAAAAACAATGATCAAAAAAAAAAAAAGGAAAAAGAAAGAATTCTTCAGGTTCTTCACACCCTAGTCCAATTGTAGAATCTCAAAAAATAAAAAAAAATAACCATAAAAATAAATAAAAAATGAAAATGAAAAATAGAAAAGGCAAAAATCCCAATAAACAAAAGGAAAAAGAAAAGCTATTCTGAGGCTTTCCCTTTTAAAAAAAAAAAGTAAGTTTAAAAATTAAAAATAAAGTCAAAAAAAAAAGAAAAAGAAAATAGAATATACAAATATTACAAAATACTATGGGATTGAGGAGGAGGGATGAAACAGCTAAAGAAAGATAAGAAAAAGAACACACTGCATCTTATTTAGTTATCCAAGGCTCTTATTATGGCTTCTCCACAAATTCCAAAGCCAAACTTCAAGCACTCAATAATAGAAGTTTCAAAGAACACCTGTTAAAACATTCTCTGGTGTTCTTCCCTCTATCTAATCAAGTTCCAGTGTCCTTGAGAAAGAATTCCTTCACAGCTTTTTCAACTTTCAATAAAGTATTTTCAGGCCTCTAGTTGGCAGTGTTACAAAGTTTCTTTAGTCCACTCCCCCTTCTTTCCCCAAAAAGCCTAGGAAAAAGAGGGAAATATACATGTATATATATATATTTAAAAGAAAAAAAAATTACTAAAGGGAGCCTCTATTCTCAAAAGGGAGAAAAAAGAAAGAAAAATTAGATAAATATAAAAGGAGAAACCAGTCTAGTTACAGTTACTAGATCACAATAGAAGTTCAATGAAAACAAAAGTAAAAGTAAAAAGCCAAGCCTCAATTTGACATTCTCTCTAAGAAATCGCCGCTAAATCAGTTCCATCAGTTTTTGTCCTAAGTCTTACAGGATTCTTCTCATTTTAGAGTGTCCTTGAATTCCCCCCAAAAAAAAATTCTCACCAGCCGATGCATGTTCTCTCTCTTCCGGAGCTGCCACAGCTTCAGCAGCCAAGGGGGCTGCCTCTCCGCCGATGGTAAAAGGGCTTCTTCTGGATCAGCCAGGGACTTTGCGATGTCCCTGGGATCAGCAGAACGCGCCCCTTACAATCATCGTCTCTACGGGACGATTTAGATCCATAGGACCGACCAGGGACGAAGATATCAGCTGCAATCTCAGAGCCCCAAGATTGCAACTGTATCGCAGCAACGTGGCTCCGCCTTCTCCTGCCAGTTCATTTCTTTGTTTTAGTAACATATTCTTTGTCAAGATCTTTGTTTTATCTTTGTTTATTTTCAAACCCGCCATCTCACCATACATCTCTATCTTTTCCAATAGTTTTAAAGCTGTTCCTAGAGGATCTTCCAAAATAAAAACCAAATCGTCCGCGAAGGCTTGCAATTTAAATTCCTCCTTCTTAATTATCATTCCGTTTATATTTGGATCCTCTCTAATGTTTCTATTCAGCACTTCCAAAGTCAATACAAATAACAAAGGTGATAATGGGCATCCTTGTCTTGTGCCTTTTCTTATATTAATAGAGTCTGTAAAATCTCCCTCTATAATTACTTTTGTCGTTTGTTTATCATATATGGCTTCTTTTGCTTGAATAAAGTTTCTAGCAAAGCCCATTTGTTCCAATAACAAAAACATGAATCTCCAGTTCACATTATCAAATGCCTTTTGGGCATCTAAAAATATCAAAGCCATTTGTTTTTCAGGATGCGCCTCGTAATATTCCAAAGTGTCCAGAATTACCCTCATATTATCCTTAATTTGTCTCTTTGGCAGGAATCCATTCTGGTCAGGATGAATAAAGTTATTTAGGTATCTTTTGAGCCTTTCTGCCAAGATGGAAGCAAAAAATTTATAGTCTGTATTCAGTAAAGAAATAGGTCTATAGTTCTTAATTTGTGATGGATCAGCCCCTTCCTTTGGAATAAGTGTGATATAAGCTTCTGGCCATGTTTTGGGTATTTTCTTATTTAACATGGCTTCATTCATAACTTCTAATAGTGGAGTGCTCAACGATTCTTGTAATTTTTTATAAAATTCTGCCGGGAGCCCGTCTGGGCCTGGTGCTTTTCCATTATTCTGCCTATTAAATGCTTCCGTTAATTCCATCATTGTTATAGTACTTCCTAATATTTTTTCAGTCTTTTCGGATATCTTAGGTAGGTTAGCATTTTGTAAATAAAGCTTAATTCTTTCCTCATCAAATTCCTCCTGCTTATATAATTGTCCATAAAAGTCTTGGATAATTGTCTTTTTCTCCTTATTACCATAACACATTTGGCCTTGATCATCTATTAACTGTACTATTTTCCTAGATTCTTTCTCCTTTCTCAGATTGTATGCTAGCCATCTACCTGGTTTGTTTGCATCTTCAAAATAGTTCTGTTTAGCACTTCTAATTTTTTGTGCCAATTCTTCTTTCTCTGCCTGACCCATCTTATGTTTAGTTATATCCATTTTAAATTTAATATCTTTTTTCTGTGGCATATTCTGAAACTCTTTTTCCAGTTTTTTATAATCATCTTCTAAAGCTTTAATAGTTTGCCTCTTCCTAATATTCTTTTTCTTTGTATAGTCTATTATTAACCCTCTCACATATGCCTTCATTGTATCCCAAACATTCTGCATTGAAGTATCTTTTTTTTTATTTTCACTGAAGAAGAAAGCCAATTCTTTGCCCATCCATTGTGTAAAATCTTTTTCCTTTAAAATAGTATTGTTTAATGTCCATCTAGATCTTCTTCTTTGTCCTTTCCATTTAATTGTCATTGGGTTATGGTCTGCCCATATACCCGTTTCAATATTTATTTCTTGAATATTAGATATTAATTCTGATGAAGTCCAAATCATATCTATTCTGGACCATGATAAATGTCTATTTGAATAAAAAGTATATTGCTGGGTTTTACCATTTCTTTCTCTCCATATATCTTTTAAATTTAATTCATCTATCATTTTAAAAAAGGATTTAGGGAGAGTCTTTCTATTTTGCTGTCGCTATATAGTCCAGTTTATTATCTACAATTCCATTGAAATCTCCCATCATAATTATATTGATATAGTCCAGTCCAATTGATTTCATATGTAACTTTTTATAAAATTCTTCTTGTTTATCGTTCGGAGCATAAATTGCAACCAGCAGTGTTTTTATATTGTTATTCACTATTTCAACCATTAGTACTCTTCCATCTTCATCAGTATAAATCAATTTTGCTGCAATAGTTTCTTTAATGTACAGGACCACTCCTCTTTTCTTACAGTTAGTCAAGGAGGTAAAAATTTTCCCCAGTTTTGGTTGTACCAATAATCGTTGATGTTGTTTTTTAATATGTACTTCTTGTAGGCAAGTTATATCAAATTTTAATTTCTCTAATTTATGAAAGATTTTTCTTCTTTTAATAGCTGAGTTCAATCCATTTATATTCATAGAAATCAATTTTTTTTCCTCCATGGTTATGTTTTATATTTAGGTCTAATAGTTCTTCTAGATCTTACTTCACGTTGTTCTTTGGTCTCCATTTGTCCACCTACCGCACCTTCTTCTTTTCCTGTTTCCATCTGGTCTTCTTGAGGTTCAGTTGAGATGGTCTCTTTTTCTGCCTCTATTTCTCTTCTTCCAAAAAATTCATTGTAGAATGTTTCTGCTTTCTCAGTTGAGTTGATTCTATGACTCTGTTCTGGCCATATAAACATTAATCCTTCTGGAATCAACCATCTATAATTCACCTCTTTTTCCAATAACTTTTTGGTCAAAAATCGATATTCTCTTCTCATCTCTCTCACTCTTCTGGTCACTTGTTTTAAAACCACAATCTCTTTGTCTTTGAATTTCAACACCTTATCTCTTGTGACTTGTAATATTTGTGTTTTAATAGTCTTTTTAGTAAATCTGACATGAACCTCTCTTGGTAGCTTATTCCTCATCGCATATCTTGTGAAGACACAGTATATCTCATCTACTCCATCCATCATCTTTTCCTCTGTTATCTCCAAAGATCCAGCCAAAATTTCTATCATTACAGCCGCCAAATCTTGTCCTTTTTCTTCTTCTATATTTTTAAACCTGAGATAAAATTCTGACCTATCCACCTCCCACTTCAACATCCCAGTTATATCTTGTTCAACCATTGTTAATTTGCTAATGATATTTCCAATTGTCTCATCTCTTTGTTTGTCTTTCTCCTCAATTTTTTGGAGTCTCTCCTCATGTTTCGCCATCATTTGTTGAAAATTTTCAAATTTTTCATCAGTCTTCGCAATATTCGTTTTGATTTCTTGTATTCCTTGTATAATCGTCGTTAGGTCCATTTGTACTTTATCTTGCTTGCCATTATTGATAGGCAGTTGATGGAGAAGCAGGAGCAGAAGTTGAACTGCCAGAAGGTAAAGTTTTCTTACTCATTTGAGTAACTCAGAATCTTTAAGCTCCTTTAATCCAATCAGTAGGGTAGCCAATTATAATCCAATTGGGAAGAAGAAAACCATAAAAAAGAAAAGCCAATAAAAAATAAAGAGTCCAGAATTAAAAAGGGAAGGAGAAAAAGAAAATTAAAAAGAAAAAGGAGGAGATTCTTCAGGTTCTTCCAAACTTTAATCCTATTATGGGATAGTCAATTGTAATTCAAAAATAAAAATTAAGAATGATAAATAAGAAAAAAGAAAAAAGGAGTAAAACCCAGTAATATTAAAAAGCAATAATTAAAAAAGCAATAATAAAAATTAAAAAAGAAGAAGAAAGGAATTCTTCAGGTTCTTCACACCTTAACCCAAATATAAGGTCTCAAAAAATAAAAATAAAAAAATAACCATAGAAGTAAATAAAAAATGAAAATAGAAAAGGCAAAAATCCCAATGAGAAAAAAGAAAAGTATTCTGAGGCTTTCCTTTTAAGGGGAAAAATAAAAATAAAGTCAAACAAGAATATACACACACACACACACACACACACACACACACACACACACAATTATTACAAGACACTGTGGGGTTGAAGAGGAGGGATGGAACAGCTAAGAAAAAGTAAAAAGGAAAGCACCTTATTTAATTGTCCAAAGCTCTTATTATGGCTTCTCCACAGATTCCAAAGCCAAGCTTCAAGTAATCAATTAATAATAGAAGTTCCAAAGAACACCTGTTAAAACATTCTCCAGTGTTCTTCCCTCTATCTTATCAAGTTCCAGTGTCCTTGAAAAAGGATTTCTTCACAGTCCTCTCAACTTCCAATAAAGTATTTTGAAGCCTCTAGTTGGCAGTGTTACAAAGTTTCTTTAATCCACCCCCCTTTCTCTCCCGAAAAATGTCTAATAAAGAAAGGAAATATACATGTATATATATATAATTAAAAGAATTACTAAAGGGAGCCTCTATTCTATAAAAAAAACTATTAACAGTCAAAAGGGAGAAGAAAAAAAGAAAGAAAAATTAGATAAATATAAGAGAAAAAACCAGTCTAGTTACAGTTACTAGATCACAATAAAAGTTCAATGAAAACAAAAGTAAAAGTAAAAAGCCAAGCCTCAGTTTGACATTCTCTTTAAAAAATCGCTGCTAAACCAATTTCATCATTTTTTTGTCCAAAGTCTTACAGAATTCTTCTCATTTTAAAGTGTCCTTAAGTCCCCCCACAAAAAAGATTCTCAAAAGCCAATACACTTTCTCTTTCTGCCTCTTCCTTCCGGAGCTGTCACAGCTTCAGCAGCTTAATGTCTGCCTCTCCGCCGATGGTAAAGGGGCTTCTTCTGGATCAGCCAGGGTCTTTGTGATGTCCCTGGGATCAGCAGAACGCACTCCTTACTATCACCATCTCTACGGGACGGTTTAGGTCCAATAGGACTGACCAGGGGCGAAGATATCAGCTGCAATCTCAGAGCCCTGAGATTGCAGCTGTATCGCAGCGACGTGGCTCCACCTTCTCCCTAAATAAGCATTTTTGTGGCAAAAGTTGAGTGAGGGAATTATCAGCAAATCTTTAATGCACATCATTAAGGAGAACGTATGGTTCTAGTCCTTCCACAACCACAGTTGAATGATTTTGGGCATCTTCTCACTCTAGAAACGAGGAAATAACAAATCACTTCTGAAAAACTTTGTAAGAAAACTTCTCCAGGCAGAGTCTCAGAATTGACCACAATTCAAAGAAACAAGAAAAAAAGGAACATTTAAACAAGTGTTTCTTCAACCCATCAAGTTTTATGAGGTGTGGATTTCAACTCCCAACTTCAGCATGCTGGTTGGGGAAATAACAGAATAACTTGGGAGATATTCTAGTCCAACCCCCTTTATTCGGGAAACCCTACAGCAGTTCAAACAAATGGTTGTCCAATCTCTTCTTTAAAATGTCTCGTGTTGGAGGATGCAGAAATTCTTGAGCAAGCCATTCCACCCATTAATTGTTCTAACTGTCAGGAAATTTCTCCTTAATTCTAAATTGGTTCTCTCTTTACTTAGTTTCCATCCATTGCTTCTTGTCCTGCCTTCAGGTGCTTTGGAGAATAGGTTGAATGCCACTTCTTTGTAGAAGGCCCTGAGATATTGGAAGACTGCTTGCAACTGTTCTGCATATATTTTAGCCTCCAATCCCTAATCATCTTGATTGCACTTCTCTGCACCCTCTCTATACTCTCCACATCTTTTTATATTGTGGCAACCAAAATTGGATGCAATATTCCGAGTATAATCTTTATAAAATTTAAAAGAAAAGAAAATGGGGAAATGGGACACTTAGTTTTGTTGAGGATATGAAAAGTTAGGGTATATATACCTGATAAAATAAACACTTCCAACCTGTAAGCTCTTCATGTGAAAGATTTCCAATTCCTCTTTCCATCTGTAATGGGAAATGTCCTTTTGGCTACAGTAAGGTAAAAATAGAAGGGACATTATCCTGCTGCTATGACTGTAGACAATGTCCAGAAAGGAAGATAACTTACCAAATGGGTAAGGAAAGGAATATATTGAATATATGGATGATTTAATAATATAAACGGGGTTAAATTTTTAATCGGTATTATGGTGACTGAAAATCTTGAGCTATCTAATCTGTAATAAATAACTGTAAAATGGATGGAATTGTTTTGTGGTGTAATAACTGTTTCTTTCTTGAGCTACATACTAAAAAGTGAAATCTCCATTAGATTGCTACTTGCTGTTTTTTATAAATGGCAGAAGAAAGATAAAGAAAAAAGAACAAAAAAGATCAAAAAATAAAAATAGCAGTTGCTTGCAAAAGTAGATTAGTATTTGATTTTAACTTCCATTTGTTGGTTTATTCCATACTAATTTACAAAGATAGAAACTAAATGGAAAAACAGGATAACAGACAGCGCACTTCAATTAAATATCATATTGTGTCATGTCAAGACAGACCACTTTCTGTCATATAACATGATGTTGTAGGATCCCCTCTAAGAAATGATCCCCAGGATATTTGACTTTCTGGTCTTTTTAGGGCCGTCCAGAAGGATGACTTGATTGGGGCCAGCCACATCTTGAGAGCAAGAATGATCTCCAAGATAAGACCAGGGCAGAAAGTGCTTTCCTGCTAGGTCCCACTTAACAAAATGCACAGGCTTATGGGATATGGGATCAGTAAATCCTTCTAAAGCTTAAGTAATTGCTACAGTACCACTTTATAAGGTAGATCCTGTATTTTACAAAGAAGAATACACTATGACCTCAACAGACATGTTTCTTTTTCTTTCTAATTGTATTTTGCTTTCTTCTTCATGGATATAACCTCCCACTGCACCATTTTCTACTTTGTGTATTAGTTTCAAAGGTTCATAGCAGTATTGCAGTGAGTACTGAGATGTGGTAAACATGCTTCCTTCTTATATTCTTCAAAGACAGTACTTTTGGAAAAAATAATAGTACTGATTACTAATTAAGTATAGTCAGTGTCCCTTCTACTCTATCTCTCAAGGGAATTTCAGTAGGCACTGACAAAATTATGACCCTAAGATTAAGACATTACATAGTATTCCCATATGCTCAGAAATATAAAGAACTGCCTT
Organism: Pseudonaja textilis; assembly: GCF_900518735.1. The sequence continues at coordinate 26,513 of NW_020769930.1, forward strand.
CATGGAGAAAAAGAAGGTTTTGTGTTTGATCTGTGATGCATCCTTGTCTTAATTCCAGATAACCTTCATTGTATTATCTTTTGTAACGTAAATGAGTGCCCAACCCATGGCTTTGGTTGAATGGTAACATAGCAGTTGCTCTTTAATGTCTATAATGACTATATATTACACTGAGTTGGTTATGATCAGGACTGTAGTTTTATCCTTTTTTCCTACCCTGTTAATTTCTCCTATTTACAATTGCAAGCTCAGTAGTCCTCTTCCAGTCATTCACAAGTATTATCAGTCTGGAGACTTAATCATTGCTGCAATTATTTATCAAGTCCTCTTTCTTACAAATGAAATCACTTTCCAAAGCCTTCCTTCTCATGAAGTACTTGATCAGTACATGTAAGTATCTCCCTGTTACTACTCCTCCAGCTTCTCTTTTTATTTTCCTTATTTCTACCTATACTGTATTATCTATGTTCCATTTTTCTGTTGAAATATTTCAGTTGTTAGTGGTCAGTATGCTAATCCAGTGTCCATGGTTAGCCATTTTTAATTCCATATGAGTGGGAGAAATTCAGGTGATTCAATCACTGGAGGTTAAATTGAGACAAATCAACTTTCTAGGACACTAAAAAGATTGAAAAGTACAAAACTTGGAGATCTCCTCAGTACAATCCCAAGCTTCTTCACATTTCATCTCAAACAAAAATTAAAATACTAAGCCCTCTGATGTGTTTTAGAAACTTTTCTAGAGTTTACAATTCTATGGTGGAAAAATGGAACTGACTTCCTGCTCTTAGAAAACATTGGGCAAAATATAGACCAAACTGAAATCAAATACTATCTTAGCATCCAAATTCATTCTGGAAGAGATATTTTATCATGAATTTAAAATCTTGGTACAGAAGAAGAATCTTAAATACAGAAGAAAGCAGGGTACAAATCCTTTCTCGGTTCGATTTTAGCTTACTGATCCACCCTATCTATGATTCCCTATCATATAATCAAATTATGGTTTTCCAGATATTTCTTTTTGCGTGTAAGTAGATATGTATGCAAGTACAAACACACATATATGCACACACTAACTATGTATGCATTGTGTGTATGACAGACACTATATATCTTCAGACAGTAGATATTTTAAATGTGTGTGTGTATATATATTTAAAATATTTACTGTCTGAATCTAAAGCAGAAGTATATTCATTCAGTTTATAATTCTCACTGAAGGTTCCTCACCCAAAATTACCAACACACTTTGGCTCTGGCATTTGCTGTAAAGGACATCAATGAAAATTCTGGGATTTTGTCCAACGTTAGCCTCGGTTTCCACATCGCTACCAACTATCCTGAGGATTATACAACTTACCTTTTAGCAATGGAATTTCTATCTACAAAAGATAAATTTATCCCAAATTACAAATGTAATGACCAGACGAATGTGGTGGCCATCATTGGAGGACCCCAGACCAAAACCTGTCTCAATATTGCAACCACTCTGTGCAACTATAAATTTCCCCAGGTGAGTAAAATATGGAGCAAGATGGGAAGTCCACAAGTGTATTATTTTCAAATGTTGAGTCCTGATAATCACTCTTGTGAAAAGCATTCTGGAAGCAAAAAATATGGTTATTTAATGTCGAGGAAGTTAGTAGATATGAAGATTACGAAGAAAGGATTCTACTTTTTGCTTGATGAGCAGTACTACATTTGCAGACATTAGTTGGTAAAAATTTCATTATTAGGGACTTGCCTGGAACATGGACTCAGCCCCAGTTAGTACATAAAGATATATGCATTAGTCCTTTATATTTTTTTCTAAAAAAAAGCTCTGGTTCTTCTGTCTTTTCCCCACTTAGATCACATTTGGATCACCACCCTTGACATATAATGACAATTCAGCACTTTTTGTAAAATGGATGTTCCCTGATGAGATCCACCAACTTAAAGGAATCCTGTACTTACTCTTGCATTTTGGATGGATCTGGGCTGGAATGATTTCTAAGTTTGAGGAAGATAGAGAGAGGTTCATTCAAAAGAGTCTTTCCATGTTTTCAGAGAGAGGAATCTGCTTCGACTTTACAGAATGTCTTCCCCAAATGATGTATGGTAATGAAGCTGCTGAAATGATTGAGAAAGCAGATAAATTATATAAAATAATCATGGGGAGTACAGTCATTGCTGTGATCTTTAATGGTGAAACTTCAAGCATAGTGATGTTGAGGACGATGCTCTCTGTTTTAGATTCTGACGATATTCCAAAGGAGAGAAAAGCCAAAGTTTGGATCATGACAGCTCAAATGGAATTCACCTCTATTCTAATGCAAAGACGATTGCCCATTGATTTTCTCCATGGTGCAATTTCCTTTGCACTTCATTCAAAAGAGCTAATAGGATTCCATCAATTTATTCAGACGAAAAACCCAATTTTTGAAAAAGAGAATGGGTTTATTAGGGATTTCTGGAAAGATGTATTTGAATGCTCATTTTCTAGTGATATTTCAAATGAGAATGCTGTGAGGATCTGCACTGGAGAAGAGAAGCTGGACACTCTTCCTAATTCTGTCTTTGAGACCACCATGGGTGGACTTAGTTACAGCATCTACAATGCAGTCTATGCTGTGGCACATGCTCTGAGGGCCTTGCATGCCTCCCAACTCAACAATGGTCAAAAAATTGATCCGAGGAGGCAGAAGCATTTCATTCAATCAACGTGGCAGGTAACATTTGCTAATGCAAAATAAAGGATGATCAGGTATAAAGGCTTTAAAGGACTGTGTAGTAGACTGGAGATAGATTATGTGGTATCCCACCACCTCTGTTGAGGGAGAGCTGATCAATTTTGACATAGGGTCTCTTTGATCCCTCTTTCAAACCAGCAGTCTTCTCTGTCCAAAATGTGGACTTCGTTGTCTTCAAAATTTGTCTTTTAAATGCAGACTGTAGATATCCTCATGGTTTTACTTTCCCATGTTGTGCCATGTTTATTTATTTTATTTTATTTATTTTATTTGGTTTGTCTATTGCTTACAAGATAATAGGTATAAGTAAAAACATAGTTATTGTGATGACCATAGTCTCTCAAAATAACCCCAAACCCAAAACATACATTAAAGTCCGGTAATGCCTTCAGCTTAACTTCACTCTTTTATTAGGCACAGTTTAAAGTCACAATAGTAAATAATGAGGCAAAAAGAAAACCAAAAAACCTCACATTGATGAAAGTTCTGAAGCAAGCCAAGATAACTAATCATAAACTCCAGGAAAGTAACCGAGGAGAGTCCATGGGAAGAATGCCAGCAAAGATAAACCTTTTTCAAAGTAAACATTAAACTTTCATTCCAGCAATTCTAACTTTGCAGTTACAAACTTATAATCCTAGCTCCCTGATGCAAGCCATGAGGAGGATCATGGTAATCTCCTCCTGAGTAGACCTTGCTTTTCCCTGATCCTCTCCTCCCTGCATGACCTCGGATGGATAGGGGATGGCCCTGGATCCTCCACTGACTGTTCAGCTGGCCTCTTCCCTTCCCCAAGCTCCTCCACCACCTCTGGAGCCACACTCCCACTCCCTGTTGGCTGTTCCTCCTCTTCCTCAGAGTCAGTCTCCACAAGGGGCATGACAGTTATGAATACGTGGATACATATAAGAAAAATAAAAGAAACAATAGGACAAGGACAGTAGGCATGTTGGTGCGCTTATGCACGCCCCCTACAGACCTCTTAGGAAAGGAGTGAGGTCAATTGTAGAAAGTCTAAGGTTAAAGTTTTTGGGGTTCAGGGAAGAAACCACAGAGTCAGGTATTCCAGACTTTGACTACTCTGTTGCTGAAGTCCTATTTCCTGCAATCAAGTTCGAAGCTTTTTACCTTGAGTTTGTATCTGTTGTGTGCTCTTGTATTGTTATGGTTGAAGCTGGTAAGACATTACAATATATCATTTTATGTACTATACTTTGATCAGACTGAAGGCTACGTAGTTCTAGGTTGACTAGGTCTAGTATTTAAAGTCTGGTGGCATAAGGTATTCTGCAACGAGTAGAGGAGTGGAATACAAACTAAAGAACCCTTTTCCAGCAGTGACCACAATATGATTGACTTTTGTCTCAACATACATCCACACAAAAACCACCACAATGATGTGATCCCCAATTATAATTTCAAAAAAGGCAACTATGATCTTATAAACAACGATCTCTCATCCCTTGATTGGCAATCTCTATTCACTGGATGCAATACTGTTGGAGACCATTACAACATATTTTTACTTGAAGTCAAAACAGTCATCAAACTATATGTACCAACAACTACTCCCAAAACAAAACAAAAAAAACAGATTTCCCATAACAATAAGGAAACTTCAATCCAAAAAGAGATCACTCTGGCGGAAAAACAAATCTGGTCACGTTGCCAATTTCAAAAGCCGATACAAAAATTTATGCCACCAAATAAAGACCGAATGCACCAATTATCACATTAAACAAGAGGAAAACCTTCTAAGCACCAATTCCACCAATGCTTTTTACAATTTTGTAAACAACAAACTAAAAGATTCAAGGTCCATCCCACCCCTGATAGGACCTAATGGTAAAGACTGCAACGATAACACCATTAAAGCCAACATCTTTAACACATTTTTTGGCTCAGTATTTGTAAACAGCAATGGATCATGCCCAGCATTTCCTAGCCGAACCACAGATAACTACAGTGATCTAGTACATATCGATTTTACAGAAGACAATGTTGAAAAAGCACTACGCAATCTAAAACCATCTCTATCTACTGGACCAGATGGAATATGTGCCTACTTCTTAAAAAAGTTATCCACTGCCATAGCCAAACCTCTAAGCATAATCTTTGAAAAATCTTTCAGGACCAGCTCCTTGCCTAACCTATGGTCACAAGCCACAGTCATCCCCATCTTCAAAAAGGGAGACCCTTGCCTAGTTGAAAATTACAGACCAATCTCCTTATGCTGCATCACCTGTAAAGTCATGGAATCAATTATTAACCAATCCATCATCCTCCACTTAGAGACAAACAACCTACTCTCCAATAAACAATTTGGTTTCAGAAAAAAACTATCCTGTAATCTGCAACTCTTACACTGCAAAAACATATGGACTACACAACTTGATCAGGGCAAAACAATAGATGCAATCTACATAGACTTCTGTAAAGCTTTTGATTCAGTGGTACATGACAAACTACTACTAAAAATAAAATCCTATGGTATCTCTGGACAACTGCATAACTGGATAGAAGCATTCCTGTCAAACAGACAACAAATGGTCAAAATTGTGAGCGTCCTATCAAATTCTGTACCTGTCAATAGTGGTGTCCCCCAAGGCAGTGTTCTAGGACCAACTCTCTTCATACTCTACATAAATGACCTCTGTGATCATATTAAGAGCAACTGCGTTCTTTTCGCTGATGATGTAAAGCTGTTCAATACCACAGACAATACTGCTACCCTTCAAAAAGATCTTGACTATGTATCAGAATGGTCAAACAAATGGCAACTTCAAATCTCAACAAATAAATGCTCTGTCTTACATATTGGCAAAAAAAGTCCAAAAATAAAATACAAGCTGAATAGTCAAGATCTTGTTGATGATCCAAGCTCTGTAAAGGACCTTGGAATACTCACCTCTAATGATCTAAGTGCTAGTGCCCACTGCAACTACATAGCCAAAAAGGCATTAAGAGTTGTTAACCTAATCTTACGTAGCTTTTTCTCTGGTAATATCACACTACTAACTAGAGCATACAAAACATTTGCTAGACCAATACTCGAATACAGCTCATCAGTCTGGAACCCACATTACGTATCTGATATTAGCACAATTGAGAAAGTCCAGAAATATTTCACAAGAAGAGTTCTCCACTCCTCTACTCGTTGTAGAATACCTTATGCCACCAGACTTGAAATTCTAGAACTAGAAAACCTTGAATTATGCCGTCTTCGGTCTGATTTAAGCATGGTATATAAAATCATACATTGCAATGTCCTACCTGTCAATGAATACTTCAGCTTCAACCATAACAACACAAGAGCACACAACAGATACAAACTCAAGGTTAACCGCACCAAGCTTGATTGCAGGAAATACGACTTTAGCAACAGAGTGGTCAATGTCTGGAATACTCTACCCGACTCTGTAGTTTCTTCCCCAAACCCCCAAAACTTTAATCTTAGACTGTCTACTATTGACCTCACCCCTTTCCTAAGAGGTCTGTAGGGGGCGTGCATAAGCGCACCAACGTGCCTACCGTCCCTGTCCTATTGTTTCTTTTATTTTTCTTTTATTTTTCTTATATGTACTCATTTCATGTATTCATAATTATGTATACACTTTTACTTATCTCGTAAACAATTGACAAATAAATAAAATAAAATAAATAAACTCTTCTTGTGAAATATTTCTGGCCTTTCCCAACTGTGCTAATATCAGATATGTAATGTGGGTTTCGGACTGATGAGCTGTATTCAAATATTGGTCAAGCAAATGTTTGGATGCTCTAGTTAATAGTGTCATATTACCAGAGAAAAAGCTACATAAGATTAGGTTAACAACTCTTAATGCCTTTTTGGTTATCTTTAGAGATGATAGAGATGAGTACTCCAAAATCCTTGACAGAATTTGGATCATCAACAAGGTCTTGACTGTTCAGCCTATATATTTTTTTCTGAAATATATATATGTTGCCAATATGTAAGACATAGCATTTATTTGTTGAGATTTGAAGTTGCCATTTGATTCACCATTCTGACATAGTCGAAGTCTTTTTGAAGGGTAGCAGTATTGTCTGCGGTGTTGAATTGCTTTACATCATCAGCAAAGAGAACACAGTTACTCTTAAAATGATCACAGAGGTCATTTATGTAAAGTATGAAGAGAGTTGGTTCTAGAACGCTGCCTTGGGGGAGACCACTGTTAACAGGTACAGAATTTGATAGGAAGCTCACAATTTTGACCATTTGTTGTCTCTTTGACAGGAATGCTTCTATCCAGTTATGCAGGTTTCCAGAGATACCATAAGATTTTAGTTTGAGGAGTAGTTTGCCATGTACAACTGAATCAAAAGCTTTACAGAAGTCCATGTAGATTACATCTATTGCTTTGATCTGAGTTTTGTAGTCCATATGTTTTTGCAATGTAAGAGTTGCAGATTACAGGATAGTTTTTTATTTAAACCAAATTGTTTATTAGAGAGTAGGTTGTTTGTCTCTAAGTGGAGGATAATGTATTGGTTAGTAATTGATTCCATGACTTTACAGGTGATGCAGCATCAAGAGATTGGTTTGTAATTTTCAACTAGGCTGGGGTCTCCCTTTTTGAAGATGAGGATGACTGTGGCTTGTGACCATAGATTTGGCAAGGAGCTGGTCCTGAAAGATTTGTCGAAGATTATGCTTAGAGTTTCGGCTATGGCAGTGAATAGCATTTTTAAGAAGTCGGCACATATTCCATCTGGTCCAATAGATAGAGATGGTTTTAGATTGCGTAGTGCTTTTTCAACATTGTCTACTGTAAAATCAATAGGTATTAGGTCATTTTTTTAAAAAAAGTTTTTATTTTTTACAACAAACATACAAAAAAAACACATAAAACCCTCTTTCAATTATATACATACAGTGTGTCAGTTGGTTACAATCTTTTGTGCTATCCTTTTCTTACCATTACTCACAAGTTAGACAAATTCTCACCTTATCAATCTAGCTTGTGCTTATGTAATATCAATTATTAAACATTCATTTGACTAAACTATTTCTCCATCATTTTATATGAGATATGCTAATTTTAATTATGATTTAATCATACATTCATCCAATTGTTATATATTTTATATTGTATTCTATATCAATCTATTAACTTTTATTGTAAGGCTTAGTAATCTATTTCTTTATCATGACTTTTTATCTAACCATTGATAAAATAAATCCCATATAATATAAAACTGTTTATCCTCTTGTTCTCTAATTTCAAATGTCAATTTACTCATTTTGGCACAGTCCATGATTTTCTTAATAATTTCCTCCTGCATAGTTATTTTTTCATTTTTCCAATTCTTAGAAAATACAATTCTAGCCGCTGTTAAAAGATTTACAATCAAATATTTCAATTCTTTACAATATATTTCCAGTATAATTCCCAATAAAAATATCTCAGGTTTAAAGTCTATTTGTTCTGTTGACATTTTCTCCAACCATGTTTGAATATAGTCCAACATTTTTTGGCATCCAAGCATGTCCATCACGTATGGTAATATGAACCAGCTATCTGATGACATTTCCAACATTTACCCAATTTATTCTTGAACATCCTCGCAATTCTTGTTGGGGGTAATTGCCACTTGTAAAATATCTTATACAATTTTTCTTTATATGCAGTTGACATTGTCATTTTATAATTTTGAGACCACAATTTTTGCCATTTATCTAAGTCAATCCCATATCCAAATTTTTTCCCCGACGCAATCATTGTTACTTTTACTTGTTCTTCCTCTAATTTAAACTCTAGCAAATGGCCATAGAGTTTTTTTATTACTTTTTCATCAATACCTGTCAAATTTTTATTTAAATCAGTCAACTTATCATAGATACCTTCTGTTTTAACATCTTTATTAAATCTAGATTGTATTTGAAAATATGAAAACCCACTCATTTTTACACCTTGTACTTCCAATGCTTACATAGATTTAAGTTCACCCTTTTCATTCAATATCTCACCATACCTAACTGTTTGTTCCTTTTTATATATTATTGGACAGGAAAAAGCTTCAATAGAAGATATCCATAGTGGAATTTTTAAATAATATTGCTTTTTTATCTTCTCCCAGTTTAGAAACAATGCTTCTCAAATATAATGGGTTCTAAAATACCCCTGTGTTTTAGTTCCTTATACGAGAGGAAGGCATGCCACCCTAACAGCAAGTCATGTCCTTCTAAATTTAAAAGTCTGGTATTCTTTAGTGTTATCCACTCCTTTACCCACATCAAACTCGTTGGTTGGTAGTATAATTCCCAATTGCGCAAAGCAAATCCTCCTCTTATTCTTGCATCTTGTAGCAATTTAAGTTTTATTCTCATTTTCTTCCCTGCCAAATGTATTTTAACACTATTTTGTTTAAATCTTCAAAAAATTCTTTGCTAATCTGATTGGAATTGTTTGGAACAAATATAAGATTCTAGGCAATACATTCATCTTAATTGTAGATATTCTCCCAATCAGTGATAATTGTAAATTTTCCCATTTTATCCAGTCTGTCGCAATCTGTTGTTTAAGTTTAAGATAATTATTCTCCTTACATGTGCTACATCTGGGTGTTATGTGTATCTCTAAATACTTAACCTTATTTGTGACCTGGATCCCCCAAACATCCTCCAATTCTTTCTTTTGTCTTACTAACATGGTCTTTGCTAAAATCTTTGTTTTATCTTTATTTATTTTCCTGATACTTTCCCATACTCTTCTATCTTTTCGATCAGTTTAAGTGCTGACTCCAATGGATCCTCTAATATAAATACCGGGTCATCTGCAAAAGCTTGTAATTTATACTCTTATTTTTAATTTTCATTCCTTTTATTTCTTTTTCTTCTCTGATGTTCCTATTCAGCACTTCCAGTGTTAACACAAGCAACAGAGGTGACAGTAGACAGCCTTTTCTAGTCCCTTTTCTTATATTTAAAGTCTGTTAATTCTCCATTGATCATAACCTTTGCAGTTTGTTTATGATATATTGTTTTTATGGCTTGAGTAAATTTTTTACCAAAGCCCATTTGGTCCAATTGTAACAGCATAAAGCACCAATTCACATTATCAAAAGCTTTTTGTGCATCTAAAAAACATCAGAGCCATTTGTTTTTCAGAATGTGCCTCATAGTATTCCAGTGAATCTAAAATTATTCTCATATTATATTTAATCTGTCTCTTCGGCAGAAATCCATTTTGATCAGGGTGAATAAAATTGTTTAAGTATCTTTTCAGTCTTTCTGCCAGAATTGAAGAAAAATTTTATAATCTGAATTTAATAGTGATATTGGGCTGTAGTTTTTAACTTGCCGTGGGTTTGTGTCCTCCTGCAGTACAAGTGCGATATATGCGTCTGACCATGTTTTGGGTATTCTCTTCTTTGTCATAACTTCATTCATAACTTCTAATAAGTGAAGAGTCAATGTTTCCTGGCCTGTCTTATAAAATTCCACTGGCAAACCATCCGGACCTGGTGCTTTCCTAATGTTTTACTTTTTTAAAGCTTCTGTTAATTCCATCATTGTTATGTAAATTCTAACGTTATTTCAATATCTTTAGGTATCTGAGGAAAATTCGCTTCATGTAAATATTGTTGAATTCTTTCTTCGTGAACATTCTCTTGATGGTACAATTTTCCATAATAATCTTGAATTATTTTTTTCTTCTCTGCATTTCCATAGCATACATCTCCTTCTTCATTTATCAATTGATTTATCCTTCTCGAGTCTCTTTCCTTTCTCAATTAATATGCTAGCCATCTGCCTAGTTTGTTTGCTTCTTCAAAATAGTTGTGCTTAGCATTTTTAATTTTTGTGCTATTTCTTCTTTTTCAGTTAGCCCCATTTTATGTTTAGTTATGTCCATTTTAATTTTAATGTCCTTTTTTGTGGAAATTTTGGAAGTTCTTTTTCCAACTTCTTGTAGTCATCTTCCAATATTTTAAAGCTTTTTTTTTCTGTTTTAGATTTCTTTTCCTTGTATTGTCCATTATCAAGCCTCTTGTATAAGCCTTCATCATGTCCCAGAGTTTCTCTAATGATGTATCCTCTTTTGTGTTTTCTTTAAAGAAAAAAGTCAATTCTCTCTCAATTTTCTGTTTAAAGTCTTTTTTCTTTAATATTGTATTATTTAAAATCCATCTAGATCTCCTTTTTTGTAATTTCCATACAAGTGTTATTGGATTGTGATCCGCCCAGGTACTTGCTTCTATTTCAATGTCTTGTGTGTTAGAAAGCAATTCTGTTGACATCCCTATCATATCTATTCTAGACTAGGATGCATGTCTATTTGAATAAAGGTATATTGTTTATTTTCCACATTTCTCTCTCTCCGTGCATCTTTTAAGTTTATCTCATCTACCATTTGAAAGAAGGATTTTGGCAATGTCTTTCTAGCTTTCTTTATTGTTTTTTGTGTTTTATAGTCCAATTTCTCATTTATTATTCCATTAAAATCTCCCATCAGACAGATATTAGCATAATCCAGATCAATTATTTTGTTATGTAATTTCCTGTTTTGGCAAGGAGCTCATCCTGAAAGATTTTTCAAAGATTATGCTTTGAGGTTCGGCTATGGCAGTAGATAGCTTTTTTAAGAAGTAGGCACTTATTCGGTCCAGTCCAATAGATAGGGATGGTTTTAGATTGCGCAGTGCTTTTCAACATTGTCTTCTGTAAAATCAATATGTATTAGATCATTGTAGTTATCTGTGGTTTGACTGGGAAATACTCGGCATGATTCATTGCTCTTTACAAATACTGAGCCAAAGAATGTGTTAAAGAGGTTGGCTTTAATAGTGTCATCATTGCAGTCTTTACCATTAGGTCCTTTCAGAGGTGGAATGGACCTTGAGGCTTTTAGTTTGTTGTTTACAAAATTGTAGAAAGTGCGGGTGGAATTGGTGCATAGAAGGTTTTCCGCTTGTTTAATGTAATAATTGGTGCATTCAGTCTTTACCTGGTGGCATACATTTTTGTATCGGCTTTTGAACTTGGAAACGTGACCAGATTTGTTTTTCTGCCAAAGTTATCTCTTTTTGGATTGAATCTTCCTATTTGTTATGGGAAATCTGTTTTTTCTGGTTTTTGGAGTTGTTATTGGTACATATAGTTTGATGACTTTTTTGACTTCAAGTAAAAATATGTTGTAATGTTTTATGAAGGAGTTGTTTTGTTTCCCCAATGAAGAAATCTCCACATATTTCACGGCATTGTCCTGAATATACCACATTGCTTAGTTTGTAATCTGGATTTTTTTCCCCTCATTTCCTTAATGTTTGGACCGTTGAAAAATGAAAGAATCTTTATTTATTTGTATTTCATATTTTTTATGAAATACCTACTCTCATGATCCATCCTTTTACATATAATTATTGGCTTTGTTATATGAAGAAAAGATTTTTTTAAAAAAAAACTATCATTGTTTATCAAATATGATCTGAATGATCTGAATAACAAAGATCTTGCATGCAAAATTGGATGAAGTTTGAAAATAAAATGAAGATATTGAAAAAGTTTAAATATATAACTTATGTTGTATATTCATGAACTGGGATAGAGCTTGGTAACAAGGTCAGCCAATGAATAGGCATGGTAACTAAATCAGCCAATGGGGACAGTTTGAAAACTGAAACTAGAAGTAGGCTACGCATGGTTCTATTTTAATCTGTGCAGCTCTGAAGCTATTGAGTTCTGAATATGTCTATTGAAATGAACTGCTTCTCTCTTCTGTTTGACTTGCAATATGTTTCTGTCTGAGTTTGCAGCATGTTGGAAAAATCTACAACTGGTTTATAAAACCTTCTTATTAAGTTTATAATTGCTGTAAATAAACATAGCCATCTGTGTTTATTTTTATGGAGCTGAATTAATGCTGCAAAACTCTGAATATGTACTTTATGTATGAAATAATACGTAAAGGATCTTATTTAATCTACGACCTGTATATTTAACAGTTTCAAATGTAAAAATTTTGTCAATCAATAGCATAAAGAAAATTTCAAATTTAAATGGTTCTCAATTATTTTTTATTTGTTTTTCAATTAAAAACAGTGTAGATTGATGAAAAAAATGGCATTCCATTGACTGTAAGCAAAACAGAAGGAACTGAGGTTTCTCCATATGATTT
>NW_020769931.1:2336-15297 GCF_900518735.1 Pseudonaja textilis
CAGATCACAGATCATCAGGGTGGGAAGGGACCTTGAAGGTCATCTAGTCCAATCCCCACCCCACCCCACCCAAGCAGGAGACCCTACACCATTTCTGACAGGTGGGAGTCCAATCTTCATTTGTCTGAAACGGTGGGAGTTTTCCTGCTTGAGGAGGGGGCTAGGAGACCACCAAGGTCTCCTCCAACCCTGTTATTTTCTTACACTACAGGAGAGCATCGCTCAGGAGTTTTCCATTACACAGCAGGGCAGGATCCACGGGGGTTGCAAGGCTTGCATGAACAAGGAGGGAGAAAGAGGGCCGGTGCAAAGCTAGGAAACCCACTTTGGGGTCCCTGGCTTGGTCCCCAGTTGGAGGCGGGGCCCCTATTCCTTGGAGGGGGGGGTGCTTCCCAATGGCACCATCCTCCCCCTTTAACTTCTCCCCTCTTTGATTCTCTCTGCAGGGAAGGAAGGAAGACCATGGGGCGATTCCTCTTTGCGAGCCTCGGCTTGCTGGTCGTGGCTTTCTCCCTCAGTGGTGAGTTCAAAGCGGGTGTCTCGTTCCTGGAGAAGTCAATTATCTTGTCTCTGACCTTCCTGATTTCACACACACAAACACACACACACACACACACACGCACACACCCTGCTCCCGAATCCTCTCGCTTAAGTTGCTGTTTGGCTTATTGTGTCATTTCAACCCCACTTTGTCTCTCTGATCCCAGACCAGAGGTGGGGATTCAGCCGGTTCTGACCGGTTCTGGAGAACCGGTAGTGAAAATTTTGAGTAGTTGGGAGAACCGGACAATCCCACCTCCGACTGGCCCCGCCAACCCCCATCTCTTCTCTGCCTCCCGTTGAGCTCCAGCTGATCGCCTGGGACTTCTTCTTTGGTTGCCCTGCATAGGGAGAATGGAGCTGGAAAGCAGGTTAGCGGGGTGGGGAAGGAAGGGAGATTTTAGGGCAACCTTCCCCTGCCAAGCCCACCAAACCACGCCACGCCCACCGAGCCACACCCACAGAACCCAATACTAAAAAAAAATTGAATCCCACCACTGTCCCAGACTTGGGGCTGTTTGTAGCAATGCGACAACAAAGCGAAAAAATTCAAAGCGATTGAAATGCAGAATTAATTGAAAGTTAATTAATTAATTAAAAAGTTGGCAGAGATGCGTGCATCGATTGTTTGGGTTTTTTTTAAAAAAATAAGCACTCTCCACCTCTTGCTAGCGATCCCCCTGCGCGAGAGCTTAGATCCTTTTTCACAAACCTGAGAGTTGGCAGGGCATCTTGGGAAGGGGCTCCGGAATTATGACGGGCTTTGCCCGTTTGATGCATTTCTAAATAAAAGGAATTATTATGGGAGACGGACTTCGCTGTTTGTTTAAGTGGGTTTCATCACTTGGAAACCTGACAGGGGGGTCAGACCGGGCGTGGGCTGCTGCCGGTTTGGATGGGTTCTAGCCAAGGGTGGGATTCAGAAATTTAAAAAAACGGTTCTGTGGGTGTGGCTTAGTTGGTGGGTGTGGCTTGGTGGTCATGTTATTGGCTGGGTGTGGCCAACTCAACCTCACTCACATCGAGGCACGCCTCTCCTCGCCTGGCCTCTCATGATTGTGAGGATGCTGCAACAGTTGTAAGTCTGAAAAACGGTCATAAGTCACTTTTTTCAGTGCCATGGTGACTTTGAATGGTCCCTCTACACAAGCAAAGTACCAGCAAAGGAGCAGAAAAAAAAACTCCAGAGAAATTCCAGAGACAGGAAGTCTAGTCCTGCCAAGAATGGAATAAGGAGTAACGGAGAGGCAGTTTCTGTAAGCAACACCAGAATGTTTCCTTCCTGCCTTCCTTACAGGATTAGCCCTGTAATTTCTTCTAACAACCGGTTCTCTGAACTGCTTAGAATGTTAACCGCTTCTAGCGAATAGTTGCGAACCTGTAGGATCCCATCCCTGATTCTAGTGAACCAGTAGTTCCAACCATCAGTTGGCCCCATTCACCCACCCCCGCCGTATCCTGTCCTATATTCCTTCTTTCATGCCTCAGCTGTTCTACCTACCAGGGCTGCCCTAGAAAGTAAGTAGCTGAGCTTCAAACGGCTGTTTTTGAACGCTGTGACCCTGTGCAAAGCACACATTAGGCATGCGTTGCAGTCCACCACTGGGTCAGACCCATAAATAATCACCCCTGAAGCCTGTGAACAGCTATGGGACATCCTGGTGGCCAGTGCACTTCCTTAAGCAGAGACTTATATGATCCCTGTAGTGACAGGATTCCGATAGTCGGCTATTTGTCAGGATTCCAGCAGTTACCCCAATTAAATCGAGAGTCTCGGGCCACACTCCCAAAACCTCAAAGGATTTACTGGAAGTCAACATGTCGGCATGACCTGGGTGTAGCCGACTCTGAGATACGTAATTCACTGTCACCCTTGACCCTGCTATTTCCCCCATCCCTCTGAGTGTATCATAATCCATATTCTCCAACAAAACACGTCCATAGTCAAGAGTCATCAATCATGCTCTCCAATTAGATTTTTTCACGGCAGAAGCTTTAGTCATCTAATCTGTCTCCGAATAAAATATGAATGGAAGGTACTTTCGATTCCACACTGCCACTTTCTCTTTGAAATTCCTCCCTGTCTTTCTGTTGGCAACTATAAAACGTGTATAGTAAACGTTTTATGAGTTGACATGTAGTTTTCACTGGTCAATGGCTTGACTCTTACCTTCTTCAGCAGTTACAATTTCAGGAGAGTCGTGAAGGTAGCCCCACGTAAGCCCGTTGGAAGAGTTGTGAGGGTTGTGAGACCTGCTCGGGAAGGTCCCCGTTTCACACCCCAAAGCCAAGTGGACCAAAGTTAAACAGGCTTAATCTGGTCCTTGAAGGAACCCTGTTTTCTGGCTTTTTGCCTGGTTCACCGAATGGTAGACCAAACAAAGTGGACAGGTTCACACACAAGACACGTAGCTTTAAGGAAATTAACCCAGGTTAACCCAGACCAAGTTTTGGACATTCTCCAAATGCAGCTTCCCCGTCTGTAACCAGGGGTGGGATGCAAATATTTTTACTACTGGTTCTGTGGGTGTGGCTACGTGGGCATGGCCATGTGACTTAGTGGGTGTGGCTTCTTCATTTTTTGCATACACACACACCATTTTTTGCCTCCTGGGCCCCAGGGAAACGTCCTGGGAGGCCATTTTTGCTCCGTGGAGGCTTCCCTGAGGCCCAGGAGGCAAAAAATGGAGCATGGGAGGGGGGCGCAGCACACACACACACCCATGCACCCCCTTTTGCCTCCTGGGCCTCAGGGATGCCTCCTGGGTGAAGCAATAAGACAGTGAGGGGGATCCCAGCACAGCTGATCACCAGAACAGCTGATCATCGGGAGGAAAAGCAAAAAGAAATACCAGTTTGGCCAAACTGGTAGCTATTTTTTTAACTACCAGTTCGGCTGAACGGTAACATATTTTACTACCGGTTCGCCTGAACCAGGCCAAACCGGTAGAATACCACCATTGTCTGTAACACAAGTCAATTTCAATTTATTGCCATCAAAGATGTTTGTAACTCAGCAGGTTAAGGATGTTCTGCAGACCCAGCTGTCTCCTCCTCCTCCTCCTCCTCCTCCTCCTCCTCCTCCTCCTCCTCCTTTTCTCCTGGTCATCTTCTCATTGGACTTTCTCTCTTCCCACCCAGGAATTGGAGCCAATCGCTATTGTCCCTTTGATTGGTTCTCCTACAATATGTCTTGCTACAAGCTCTTCTACCCTCCGATGTCCTGGGACCAAGCACAGGTTAGATGTGCCCCGTGCCTTTGAATATGAATTGAATATGAGAGATTGTTTGAGATGGGCCATCAAGGGAGACCTGGAGGTCAACTAGACTGTGTGCATGAAAAGGTAGCACACATCACCATTTTAGGACAGCCTGAAATGCAAGTATGAAACGTGGACTTTATACTGGTGTAGACTTTTGTCAGTGAACAGTGTGACTATATGTGAGACAACAAGGAGCAAATACAGTTAAACAGAGGTTTGCATTTAAATAGTGGTTTTTATCTACAAAAAACATATACATACTCGTACTTTAATCAGATCTCAAAAACAACCAGCAATTGCAGCATGGAAGCACACACAGGATGGTGGGGAGAGATACACCCCAACAGGGCCTCTTTTTATTACACAGGCTCTTAAAGGGATATCAGCCCCAAAAACCTTGCTGACTCCTTCCCAGCATTACATCCTCTCAGCAGCTGGTCAGCTTTCAAATCATTCCCTTGACAAGTTTCATGGCCAGTTGATCTTCTGGGTTGAGTGACTATCTTTTAGACCACAGATTTCCTGATGTTTTCCTGGCAACTCAGGCTGGTATTTTCGGGCCTCTTGACCACCTGGCCTCTGAAGGGATGGGGGAACTTGAGATTTGAATACATGAATTTAAGCCAGGAACTTTTCAAGAGCTGCAGACTCCAGCAAGGACATCTGCAGAGGGCAGGGAAGTTAAAACAGCAGCCGGGACCATGCTCTTTTCTCACAGGCACAAATACACGCAGATAGAAATGATGTTCCTTCTTTGCTGAACAAGTGTCCTTCTCTGTTGTTGTTTTCTCCCAGAGGTTCTGTGTGGAACAGCAGGAAAACTCCCAACTCGCCTCCATCAACGACGTGGCAGAGTCGGTGAAGTTGTCCAACTACATCTCCCAAAGATTGACATTCCTTGATGTTTGGATGGGACTGAGGCTTTCGAAGAGAGTAGGTCCTTGCTGATCTTTTATCGATGCTTTTTGTTATCATTTCTAAGGGGCTGTTGGGTTGGAAGGGGCCTAGGGAATCTCCCGGCCAAAAATTTGACGAAGAATCGTGTGGCAGAATAACCCATAGCCCTGTGGTTTTTTCTGGCAGTCTCTCACACAGGGACTCATTGACTTTGACCCCATTTCTCACTCTGAGGTCAAACCAGTATCAGCTGAGCTGGTGACTTCATGGACACCTCCAGAGAGTTTTTTTTTCTGGGGCATTTCCAAAATGCAGGGCCCAAAAACCGATCGTTTATCATTAACAGAGTGGATGGGAGGAATTCCCTCCAGAAGATAATGAGAGGGGCTCTTACATTCTAAAAAAAAATATGTGCTCATATTTAAACATTGTAGGAAAGGAGGTGAAAACGATACGGCCGTGCACATACATAGGTAATAAATAATGTAAGCACGGACACTTGTTCAGTCATATCCAACTCTAGGGGACAGTGTTCATCTCTGTTTTTGTGATGACCCAAAGGGGCGTGGCACAAAGGCAACACAGTGAAATAAGTAGGAGTCCCTTTATTAGCTCCAACTTTGCCCCCAATGTCCTGGTTACCTTCTGGATGGAGAAAATTCTCCCAGGAACAGCCTTTTGGCTGCGGAGAATCAAGTCCAAAACATGGTCAACAAAAACTGTAACTATAAGTCCAATCAAGGCAAGATGAGATAATTAGTCCTACACGGCAGGAGCAAGAATTCCAGATGTGAAGGCATGACAATAACTTAACATGGTTGGGAGGATGCCAGGAACACAGATAACCAAAGTCAACACAAGATAAACTCACATTTGTTCCCAGCAGCTGCCTCACCCAGCATGCATTTCTTTTAACTCTCTTCCCAGCTGTGGCTAATGAAGGGAATTGTTGAGATATTCCCCGTTAGGAGAATGAGTGCACTCAGGGAAACATAGTGAGAGTGGTGATGAATAACACACAACCAGCACACAGATACACTGAATAGTAAAATGTAAGTTTTACTTCCAGTAAACGGGTAAACAAAGTCTAACAAACAGTCCATATCATACATGGTTAAAGCAGTTAGTATTCAAAACAATCAGTCCAGGGATAATCCAAAAATGAAGTCCTTTTCTTTACCTCAAGACTTCAAGATTGCCTCAATTAGCACATTAGCACATTCCTTTATGCTTGTTCCTACTCCACCCAAAACTGGTTTTACTCATACTGATGGTCACGTATCAAGACTTCACCAAGTATAACACTACCTAGTTGTTCAGATCAACTGAAATTGATCAGATAGGTGGAAAAAGAAGAGAGAGAGACACAGAGAGAGACACAGAGAGAGACAGAGAGATAGAGAGATAGAGAGAGACAGAAAGACAGAGACAGAGAGATAGAGACAGAGACACAGGGGTGGGATTCAAATTTTTAATAACCAGTTCTGTGGGCGTGGCTTAGGTGGTGGGCGTGGCTTGGTGGTCATGTGACTGGGTGAACATGGCTTGGTGGTCATGTGATTGGCTGGGCGTGGCCAACTCAATATAACTCACATCGAGGCACGCCTCTCCTCGCCTGGCCTCTCATGACTGTGGGGATGCTGCAACAGTCGTAAGTGTGAAAAAGTGTCATAAGTCACTTTTCTCAGTGCCATTGTAACTTTGAATGGTCCCTCCACACAAGCAAAGTACCAGCAAAGGAGGGGGAAAAAAAACTCCAGAGATGTTCCTGAGACAGGAAGTCTAGTCCTGCCAAGAATGTAATCAGGGTTAACGGAGCGGCTGTTTCTGTCAGTGACACCAGAATGTTTCCTTCCTGCCTTCCTTACAGGATTAGCCCTGTAATTTCTTCCAACAACCGGTTCTCTGAACTGCTTAGAATGTTAACAACTGGTTCTAGTGAATAGGTGCAAACTGGTAGAATCTCACCCCTGCAGAGACACACAGAGAGACCTAGAGACACAGAGAGATCATCTATTGGTTTATAAAGATTAAGAGAGTTGGAAGGGACCTCTGATTCTCTGAGTTTGCCCCTTGAAATGCGCCAACTTTTCTCTCTCCGTCCCTGGGCCCTACATAGCCAGAGCCCCTTCCCCAGTTGGTTAACATGGTTTCCCTTTCATTACAGAAAGGCATCTGGGAGTGGAGTGATGGCTCCAACCTCACTCACACATCCTGGAAAGAAGGTGAACCCAACAACCTTTTCAACAAGGAATTCTGTGCTGTCCTGTCAGCCGGAACACGTAAGTCAACATGTTGCGGGGGCAACTGAGGGTGACCTTCCAATAATAAGGACACCATCTGATCCCGTCTTGCAACGTTCACCCCTTGGCCACTGGTGGCCTTGGTTGCATCTTGGAGCTTTCACAGTCCTACCCTCTGTACAGACCAGGGAACACAAAAACACCCGTAGGAGAAATAAAATTGAAAGCATCATTCCTTCAAAAATCGGGACTGTAAGTAGAAATTGTTGCAGGAAATATCACCCCATAATTCAGGGGGGTGTCAAACTCAAGGCCCTCTGGCTGGCCTGGGAATAGCAAAGGACCGGCCTGCGATGCCACTGCCTAGCTAAAAATGTGGCATGAATGGGGGTGTGTGCAGGCCCCATTTTCTCTGCCAGGGTGTTACAGGAGGCAGCCCAGGCCCCAAAATGCTCCCTTCCTCCCCCCCTGCCCCATTTTGGCTGCCAGAGTGCTGCAGGAAAATAGTTGGGAAAGAAAAAAAGTTGGGAACAGAGAAGAAAAAGAATTGGTCAGGAAAGCAATTTTTTCCAAAAAAAAAGGAGGTGGCCAAAGAGAACAGAGTTTAAATATAAGGTGCAGGGAGACACACAACCAACAGAAGAAATATGGATGGCATAGAAATGAGAAAAGCAGTTTAAATAAATGAACTGTGGCTTAATCCAGGGGTTGCTAACCTTTTGGACCTCAAACTCATAATTTCAAATCCTATGGACCACTAATATGGATTTTGACTGATGGCGGCTTGCTGGCGTTGGTGGGAAAGTCGGTCCCATAATCCAGAGCTGCAGGAGTCACAGGACTGGCTCTTTGGTCACTCCGGAGCAGCTGCTCCTCCACCAGGGTGCACCAGCCTGCCAGGGGCTGGAGGAGCTGCTCCGAGATGACCAAAGGGCCGGTCTTGTGACTACTGCAGCTCTGGAATATGGGATCGACTCTCCCACCAATGTCAACAAGCCACCCCAGAGCGGATTTCCCTCCCCTGCCATTGGTCTTACCTTCCAGTTCCAGCTCACAAGGCTCTACTCAAGGTTTGCGCTCAGTCGAAGGGTGGGGGTCAATGGATGAGCCGGCCATTCGGGCATTGCAGCCTTGTGTTCCCATGCAGCCTGGATTAATTGCTTTGTGTGGGGGGGGGACATTTCTCTGTGGACCACCAAAATTTTCCTGTGGATCACCAGTGGTCCCCAGCCCACCAATGGGTGACCACTGGACCGGATAACAAACTCCCGTTGCAAGGAAGTCGTTCTTCCAGGGTCAATATCTTAAGGCCGTGAAATTGGGCACGTGGTATAATTCTTCGCACTGGCAGGTTCAAGAGACTTCTGAACTGGGAAATTAGTTAATAAACTAATTTTGTTTCACTGACCCTCGTTGAGAGGGCTGGAAGAGTTGGTGGCAGAGAGGACAACAGACGTCAACTCGTAAAGCATTCCTGGTTTGCTCTCCAAGTTGCCATAAGAAGGAGGGAGGGAGAGAGACCTAATGGAGGAGTTTGGTTATGACCAGAAGCACATTCCACGCATAACTTTCCCCAGATTGTGTCCCAGGTTACCAGAGCCAGCCGGAGAGGCGTGTTTTCTACAGCCGGGGAGAGTAGTCACATAGGACAAAAAAGAAGCTTTGCTACCCTCCTGTGGCTGAAAGCTTGATAGGAAAGATCTGATAGCCATGACCTCACTTCTCTCTCTCCCTCTCCCTCCCTCCCTCCCTCCCTCTCTCTCTTTCTCTCTCTCTCTCTCTGTCTATTATCTATCCCTTTCTCTCTCTATCATCTATTTCAGAAGTCTCCAAACTTGGCAACTTTGAGATTTGTGGATTTCAACTGGCTGAGGAATTCTGGGAGTTGAAGTCCATAAGTCTTAAAGTTGCCAAGTTTGGGTACCCCTGCTCTCTCTCTCTCTCTCTCCCTCCCTCCTCATCTCTATTTAGCTATCTATCTAGCTACTAGCTAGCTAACTAGATAGGTATCCTATCTGTCTCTCTCTCTCTCTCTCTGTCAATCAATCTATCTATTTCTATCTATCTGTCTGTCTACCTACCTATCATTAAATTATCTGCCACTCATTTCACTATCCAGCTGTGTTACAATAACCTACTGAGCCCAAAGCCCATCATAAGCCGGTGAGGTTCTCCTCCTGCAAAGGAGGGTTCCAGTTTTCCAACTAACCAACTCCAAACCAACAGACTCCGAGACAGGCATTTTCTCGAAGTTCCATTTTATCAGAGTAGTCGTATCGGCGCATCTGGGAGGACTGGAATCTCTCCGATTCGAGTTTTCCCTTCGCAGTTGAAAATTCAAAGACCCACCCACTGCACCATCCATCCATCCCACGGTCCAAGCACCCGCCGTCCCAACTGGAGAAATCGCTCCAACCCACTCCTTTCCCAGGGGCAGGATGCAAGGGGTGGGATTTCACCGGTATAGCAACCGGTTCGGTGATCGTGCGCTTCCTCGTCGCAGCGAACTGGTTTGGAGCAAGCTGAACCCTGGAACAAGCGGTTCGCTCAAACCGATCCAAACCGGTAGAATTCCACCCCTGGCAGGGTGGCTCATCCTTGACTTAGAAGAAGAACGTTGTGAGGTCTAAACTTCCACCTCTCCGTAATTCCCACTAAAATGTGGCCGCGTGGAAGTTCCAAAGCTGACGGAGGGAGGTGCCACTGAAATGCTCCTCTGGGACTCTGAGGAGTTCAGTGCAAAACTTTCTCTTTTGCTACCCAGGGTATCTCCAATGGAACGATAAGAAGTGCACACACCTGCATCCATTTGTCTGCAAGTTCCAGCCCCGGAGTGAGGCAGGCGGCTAATGGAGGTTGGAGAAGCAGCGAGGCCTGCCTGCCTGATCGCTGAAATCTCTGCTCCGCACCCCTTTTGCGGAACAGATGCTTTGTGTAGCTTGGACCTGATTTTGCTCATTCCTGTGGGCCGGAAGTTTGAATAAATTCTCTCTAGCATAACTGGTGTCCTTTATTTTCAAACTCAGAGGTCTGTAGCTCCAGATCCCCAAGACTTCTGCACAGCAAGGGTCGGTATTAACAAACAACAGATAATCAGAGTTGGAAAGGATCTTGTAGGTCATCTAGGCATGGCTTGGTTGCCACTTTCACCAACACAACTTCACGGCCATGCCCACTTCTGAGGCCCAGTTCCGAGGGGGACCCCAGATCTAACTGACCAGTGGTGGCCCTGATATAAATCTTTGTAGCTTCGCCCATAGTTTCTGGATTTAATTGGCAGGGGAGAACTTTTGCTAGGGCCACCTTCCTGAGGTGCCCCTCCTGAAGGCCAATTAAAGTCCACGGAGTCGATAGAGACGACCCAGATGCCGTTTCTTCACAATTTCGGCAGCGGTGGGCTTCAAAATTTTTAGCAAGGGGTTCTCTGCCTGGTTGCTGGGTGGGTGTGACCATGGTGGGCGTGGCCTAGTTGGCCTCCTGCACCATGGCAGGAGAGGGGACGTTTTCACCCTCCCCGGGCTCCGGAGGCTTTCCTTGAGCCTCCGGGAGGGCAAAAATGGCCTCCCTGGGCTCTGGAGGCTCTCTGGAAACTGGAAATGGGCCCATTTCCGGCCTTTCCAAATGTCCGGGAGGCCCACTTTTCACACTCCTCGAGCCTCCGCGCATGCCCTGAATCCCAAACGGGCCATGTGGGGACACCTGGAAGGGGCGGGGTAGGGTGGGCGGGGCCAGCCAGGGGTGGGATTTGGAGGTTCTCTGAACTGCACAGCATCTTAGCCAGGGGCTTTCCCGAACCCCTGCCAGCCCCCAGCAGCCCCACCCCTGAATCTCGGGGCTCATAAGATAAGGAATCTTATCTTAACAGAGTGAAAGATCAAGTTCAAATCAGAGATCTTTCTGCTAGGTATGCGAGAACCGACACGGGATAAGAAATACCGACACCTAATGCTACATATTATAACCGCTGCAAGAATTTCTCTCGCTCAAAACTGGGAAACTGACCACAACTGACCCTCAGATCTAGCAGGAATTAATAAGATACATCAATGTGCAGAAATGATCAGACTGTGTTATTAAAAAACAGGAAAGAAGAAGAAGAATATTTTATGATATGGAATACATGGTATAAATGGTTAAGGAAAAGGAGTAAAGATGTTTGTGAAAGTGACTAAAGACATTTTAAAGATGAATATGATATACGATTTATATGTATATATTAAAGTAATGTAGATAAATAAGTATTGTAATCTAACAGTAGTGTAGTAATCAAGGAATGAGTAAACTAGTTATAGATATACTGATGGTAAATGAATCTAATCGTTATTTTAAAAAAAATCTATACACTGCTATGATATCACTGTGAGAATGATATCACAGTGTGATATCACAGTATGATATCACAATGTGAGAACTTGTTTCTCCTTTTTAAATTTTTGAAATTTTGAATAAATAAATTTATTTTTTTTTAAAAAAAGAGGAACCCCCAAATCTCCTAGAGCAGGCATCCAAGTGGTAGTTGGAAAACTCAACAACCGGCGCTTCGTGGACCCAGCCTATCATCCTCACCCCGTGTCATTTTTAGCAGGATGCTGCCTTCATGTCCAGAGTGGGGACCAGTGGGGCCAGTCAGGTCTTTTTTGTGGGGGGGTGGACAGGAAAGGAGGTGCTAAGGCCCAGCAGATTCCAAAATCCTTTGGTTCAAATGAGGAGGCCATCAATAAAGCGTCTTGGCATCAAGGGATGGTCCTACTTAAGAGTCATCCTTCCCCCGCTTAAAGCTCAGCCTCGCCATGAAGACTTGGGGGGTTCTAAGCTTTGGACCTCAACTGTCTCCTGGGTCTCCAAAATAAACAAGGCCAGTCATGCTTAGTCAGAATTTATTTGACCTTCTGGCCATACGAGGAGGAGCAAAGTCAGATCCAAGCGAGAGAAAGCATCCACGAAGCGACAGGGTGCAGAGCAGAGGTTTCAACAGGAAGTAGGACTTCATTACTTCCTTTTTATAACATCGACGGTGTTCCTCTCGATTCTCGGCTGGAACTTGCAGACAAAATTATGCCTGGACCCACAGTCCTGATCATTCCACCCGACATAACCTGGGGCAGCAAAAGAGAAATTTGGATCACCTGAGAGTCCCAGATCTTTTCTACGGCTCCTCCCTCAGTGGAAGGAGGACGTGAAGATACCACAAGTGGAGAACCACTTGTGTTAAAACAGGCTGGTGGGGTGGGGTTTCCGCAGGTGATTGTGACCTAGGTGCCATCATGTTTCTTTTGTCCATTTTTAAATTCAATTTATTTTTTTAAAAAAAATTTGTATCTTGGGTTTATTCATTTTACAAAGAATTCAACGCAATGAACGAATCGAACAGACTGTCAGCCTCGGAAGCCATTTTTTGTACTTGGAAGCTTCCAGGCTGCCATATCTAATGCCTGGGAATTTGGGAGGAGGGATTTCATAGTGAGGTAGAAGTTTAGACGCAACCGCCTTCTCTCCCGCGGAGTCAAGGACTCCTTCAAACCGCTAGGTGTTGCCCTGCGCCTGGAAGGGAGTGACGGGAGGGAGGTCTCCAGTTGGGGCGAAGATTTGATTGGGCCGTGGGGTGGATTGATGTGTGCAGAGGATGGATCCTTACATTCCCTTTGGGGGAGGGAAAACCCGGAACGCTTAGATTTGGGTTTTCCCAGGTGTGCCCATAGGTAAAGGTAAAGATTCTCCTCGCACATACATGCTAGTCATTTCTGGCTCTAGGGAGCAGCGCTCATCTCCGTTACAAAGCTGAAGAGCCAGCACTGTCCAAAAATGCCTTTGTGGTCATGTGGCCAGCAGGGCTAAATGCCTCCAAAGGCTCACAGAACGCTCTTCCCTTCCCACCAAAGGGGTCCCTATTTTTCTACTTGCGTTTTTTACATGTTTTCAAACTGCTAGGCTGGCAGAATAGAATAGAATAGAATAGAATAGAATAGAATAGAAGAGAAGAGAAGAGAAGAGAAGAGAAGAGAAGAGAAGAGAAGAGAA
>NW_020769931.1:24964-37076 GCF_900518735.1 Pseudonaja textilis
GGGAGAGAGAGGGAGGGAGGAAGGAAGGGAGACCAACCTCCTGGGGAGGGGCCCCTGAAATGCCCTTATAAGGAAAAGTCAGCTCCCCCCTCCTCGTTTCTCCCCTCCCCCTCTTTCTCTGAAGAGAGACTGAGCCGTACTTCCTGGTATATGGATGTTGGTGACGGAGATGCATTCAGCAGTGGAAAGAGAGGTGCTGGGGGCCCGGTTGTCCCAGAGGAGGGATCCTGGGGTGTAGGTGGTCCCATCGATCCATTCCCAGGTGAGTTTCTATTGGGGCGGAAAAGGGACATTTGGGGAGAACGTCCTTCTCCGCAATCGGAGCCACCCCCAGATATTGGTCTTGAGGGCCGCCCACAGGTCCCAGTGGCACAGAACTGGTCCCACTGCCACAAAATCCTCAGGGACTTTCCACAGAGGATTGGAAGGAAAGAGGAATGTCAATGGGTGGCCGGAGTATCCGGTGGTCTGTGAGAGGAGAGGGACTGGAGACCAAAGACCGGCCTACCTTGGGCATTCGCACAGCATGCATCCCAATCCAGGCATCTGTGGTGGTGCTGGAGCGCCTGATGTGGGAGGAGACAATTTTTTCCTCAGCAGCGGTCCGAAAAGTGGCCAGGTGGGCTCCAGGCCTCAGGTGCTGGCACTCGATCTGCAGGCGTGAAGAGAAAGAAGTGCAGAATAAGAGAGAAACCAAATAAGAGAGAAACCGAATTCCAGAGTAACAGAATAACGGAGTATGAGATTAACACAGTCAGAGAGTAACAGAACTACTAGAGTAACAGAACAAAAGTGTTGTAGAGCGGCGGTAATAACCTGAGGCAAAACTCGGAGCAAACTTCAACTGTAACTTCATTGCCACAATAAAGGGTTGCCGCGGCTGCCGCGCTAACAAGGCAGCCAGCTGGCGGCAACAGCTGATGCCGCTTGACAGCACCTTTTATAGCCGGCTGTCAAACGGCATCAGCCAATAGGTCCGTGTTCCCGCTAAAAACACGGACCGGAGTGAAGACTTCGGATTAGTCCATTGAGAATGCTACAAAAAGAGTAACAGAATAACAGAACAAAGTAAGAGTAACACACTAAGAGAGTAAAAGAACTACAGAGCAACAGAATAGGAGAGTAACAGAACTACAGAAGAGAATAACACAATAATAGAGTAACAGTATAAGAGAGTAACAGAAAAAGAGAGTAACAAAATCCTGAGAAATACGATGATAAGCGGAAACAGTTCAGACGGATACCTTCCTCATTCACTGAAGTGTAAGGTTAGGAAGCCTAAAGATCTTTGCACTATGCGGCTATGAGAGCCAATCTCAGTTAAGGGCAATCCTGGTCTCCCTGTCAAAACTTGGTGTAGCACACTGACCTCGGCCACATCCCAGGTGAGGGATATATCAACCGGTTGATAGCAATAGCGTCGATAATAAACGGCCTCTTCGGGACACTTGGCTCGTCCCTGGATCCCTGGGGAACCTGACGGAGACAAAGAAGTATCTTTAGAGCAACTGCTTTGGAAGGAGAGGTTGACATCATCCATCCCTCCAACTTTACACCTAATGGAGCCCAGTTCCACTCCGTCAACACCTCTGCCACTCTCCAAGACGGCCGGAAAGGTATTTCTCCAGTTGAAGGGCACCTGAAGCTTTGCCCCAAAATGGCACCGGCTGGGCCTCCTTCAGAGGACACGGAGGGGGGCCCACCAAGCTTTGCAGGAAGCGGGCAGGTAGAGAGGGCCCCGTCTCCCAGCTGCCTTCCAGCTGTCCCCCGACTCCTGATATTGGCCCCCTCAAGGTGTCCACTGGGCTGGCTCAACAGGTGGCACTCACCTTCCACCCAGGAGGTCACGGCCAAGCAGGCCAAGAGGCAGAATCCCCAGAAGGTGTGGTGTCCCATCCTCTTGTTCTCTTAAAACACGGAAACACAAGCACAATAAGTGAGATGGACCCACCAGGACAAGGCCAAACAGAAGGTGGAAGAGAGACGGAGCGTAAGTGACCCCTCGGTTGGGGCCGGATGTGGAGAACCAAGTACGGGCAGGAGAAGATCTGAGTTCAGCCTTCAGCCCTCTCTGCCCTTCACCATCTTAGAGGGAAAACTCCATGAATGGTGGCTGTGGATGATCCTAAAATGGCCGTGAGGGGCCTCCTATCATTGGGATTTAATGACTGTAGCAACACTATTCCTTCCTTCCCGTCTCCTTTGCTTTTGCCTTCTCCTTCTTCTTCCCTTCCTCTATCCTTCTCCTTCCTTCCATACTTCCTCTCTCCTTTGCTTAGTCTCTCCTTTTCCTTCCTTCCTTTCTTCCATACTTCCTCTGTCCTTTGCTTTTGCCTTCTCCTTCTTCACTTTCCTTAGTGTATCCTTTTCCTTCCTTCCTTCCGTACTTCCTCTGTCCTTTGCTTTTGCCTTCTCCCTCCACCCTCTCTGTTTCTCCTCTCTCTCCCTCCCTCCTTCCCTTCTCCTCTTTCCTCCGTCTCCTTCTCTTCCTCCTTTTCCTTCCATCTTTCCTTCAACTTCAAGAAAGACGGAAGATCCAACGGGAAGATGATAGAGAGCCATGGAAGGATGCCCACATTACCAATAACAATTTCTAGGTTACCTAAAACAATAAGGAAGCTTCAATCCAAAAAGAGATCACTTTGGCAAAAAAACATATCTGGTCACATTGCCAACTTCAAAAGCCCATACAAAAATCTATGCCACCAGATCAAAACTGAATGAACCAATTATCACATTAAACAAGAAGAAAACTTTCTATGCACCAATTCCACCCGTGCTTTCTACAATTTTGTAAACAACAAACTAAAAGACTCAAGGTCCATCCCACCCCTGAAAGGACCTAAAGGTCTTGGTAAAGACTGCAACAACGACACCATCAAACAAACCTCTTTAACGCATTCTTTGGCTCAGTATTTGTAAACAGCAATGGATCATGCCCAGTATTTCCTAGTCGAACCACAGACAACTACAATGATCTAATATATATCGATTTTACAGAAGATAATGTTGAAAAAGCACTACGCAATCTAAAACCATCTCTATTTATTGGACTGGACTCTGTCAAGGACCTTGGAGTACTCATCTCTAATGACCTAAGTGCTAGAGCCCACTGTAACTACGTAGCCAAAAAGGCATTAAGAGTTGTTAACCTAATCCTACGTAGCTTCTTCTCTGGTAATATCACACTACTAACTAGGGCATACAAAACATTTGCTAGACCAATACTTGAATACAGCTCATCAGTCTGGAACCTGCATTACGTATCTGATATTAATACAGTTGAGAAAGTCCAGAAATATTTCACAAGAAGAGTTCTCCACTCCTCTACTCCTTGCAGAATACCTTATGCCACCAGACTTGAAATTTTAGACCTAGAAAACCTAGAACTATATTGCCTTCAGTCCGATCTAAGTATAGTACATAAAATTATATATTGCAATGTCCTACCTGTCAATGAATACTTCAGCTTCAACCATAACAATACAAGAGCACACAATAGATACAAACTCAAGGTAAACCGCACCAAAGTTGATTGCAGGAAATACAACTTCAGCAACCGAGTGGTCCATGTCTGGAATCCTCTACCTGACTCTGTGGTTTCTTCCCCAAACCCCAAAAACTTTAACCTTAGACTGTCTACTATCGACCTCACCCCTTTCCTAAGAGGTCTGTAGGGGGCGTGCATAAGCGCACCTATGTGCCTACCGAACCTGTCCTATGGTTTCTTTCTATTTTGCTTATAAGTATCTATCTCATGTATTCAAAACTATATTTATTCTTATACCTGTATCTTGTAAGCGATTGACAAATCGAATAAATACTAAAAAATACTAAATTCTCACCTCTGCTTTCTCCTGCTAGATGCCTTTTCTCAAGACTGTCCGGTCAGCCTGGCCCCTAAGCTATTTATAGGCAGGGGTGCACCAACCCTGCAGATCCAAGAGGGCAATCACACCCAGGTCAAGAAGAAATTAGAGACTTTGTCCCAGTCACTTGAGGAAAGCATCCAGGAAATAATTCTCAGGGGAAAACAAAAAGAAATCCCATTCTGGTTGGGATTTGGAATAAACATAGCTGCCAGATTGGTGATAAGGACAACCTTGAACTGTCGTTCCATTTCCTTTATCAGCCCTTTTGAGACAACCTCTCTTTTGAGGATAATGCATTTTTATGGCTAGGTGAGAAATATTCTCTTCCATGTCTCTGTATCGGTTCCCTTCTCCAGGGGGAAAGACCCCATATTTTCTCTCAAGGGAAAAAATAGGAGACATCTGACTTTTCTTAAGAATAGGAAATATTCAGGGGGATCCAGAATGTCCCAGGACTGTCCAGACATTTTTATCTCCTACCAGTCCAGCTTTGAAACACCTGAGGATTAATTCAGGATTTTCTTCATAGTTTCCTGATTCTGAAGATTGATGTCAGGTCTTACTGAACTGGAGTAGTAGAAAACTAGTGCTAATCAGTGGAAAATATATGCACATTTAAAATTTGTAATATTTGTGTGATTTTTGGTTTTCCTGAGAAAACTACTGTTTGAAATAATCTCACAAAATGGGGTTCAGTGTAACTGCCTTGTTTCTGTCTGTGTCTCTGCAGCCCTTTTAATCCATTTTCCCACACTTAATGTCCATTGGTCTGTCCATCCTAACAGCTGTAGCCATTTAATTCACAGTCACTTAATCCTAAAAACCTTAGAAATTAGTAATATATGCCTATCTGGGGAAAAATGAATTCCACTGAACTCCAATGGTTTTTCTGCTGCCTTTTATTCTGCTTTAAAAATGCAGCCTTTCTTGATTAAAACTCTTTTATTAGATAATAAATTGTTATTTAAAAAACTCTTTTATTTAGCCCAAGTCTGAAAGTGATTTCTTCATCATATTCTTCCGGAGCAGTCAAAAAAGTCCAGATATTCCTCATTTGGGGGAATATTAATGAGAGTTACAGGTCTACCTCCCCCGGCAAGGGGCAGTCCCCTTCTTGAAATGCCTTTAGGATAGGATAGGATGGGATAGGATAGGATAGGATAGGATAGGATAGGATAGGATGGGATGGGATGGGATGGGATGGGATGGGACGGGATGGCATAGCATAGCATAGCATAGAAAATAGGAATAGAGTGGAGTGGAGTGGAGTGGAGTAGAATAGAATAGAATAGAAACTAGGAATAGGATAGGATAGGATATAGGAACAGAAACTAGGAATAGAATAGAAAATAATAGAAAAGAAAAGAAAATAGGAATAGAATTAAAGAATAGAATAGAAATAAAACTAGAATAGAATAGAATAGAAAATAGAATAGAATAGAATAAGGAAAGAATAGAATAGAATAGGACAGGACAGGGCAGGACAGGGCAGGGCAGGACAGGACAGGACAGGACAGAACAGAACAGAACAGAATAGAATAGAAAAGAGAATAGAATAGAATAGAATAAGAGAATAGAAAAGAGAATAGAATAAGAGAGTTGGAAGGGACCTTGGAGGTCTTCTAGTCCAACCCCCTGCCTAGGCAGGAAATCCTACACCACTTCAGACAAATGGTTATCCAATCTCTGCTTTAAAACTTCCAGTGTGAAGCACCCATAACTTCTGGTGGCAAGTAGTTCCATGGATTAATTGTTCTCACAGTTGGGAAATTCCTGCTTAGTTCTAGGTTGCTTCTCTCCTTGGTGAGTTTCCACCCGTTGCTTCTTTCTCCTGCCTTCAGGGGCTTTGGAGAATAGCTTGACTCCCTCTTCTTTGGGGCAGCCCCTGAGATGCCGGAAGACTGCTCTAATGTCACCCCTGGTCCTTCTTTTCATCAAACCGGAGAAATTTGCAAAAGTCACCTGCTCATCGGTCGGGTAGAAATGATACAACTTTTTATCTTCAAAGGCCAAGTGTAGATGGACCTGGCCAATCTTAGTCACTAGATAGTGCCCATAACAGGGAGTCCTCAAATTACAACCACAATTGAGCCCACAATTTTTGTTGATGAGCAAGACACTTCTTAAGTAAGTTTGGCTCATTTTACGACTGTGTCAGGTTTCCAAGTGATGACATCCATTTAAAAAGAAACGTAACAAAGTCCACCTTCAAAACAATTTCTTTTATTAAGGAACGCATCAAATTGGCAAAGTCCATGGTAATTCCGGATCTGACCCAACCCGGAATTACCCCACAATATTAGAAGTTAGAAAGAAAAGTCCCCAAAGTCACATTCTCCAACAGAAGTAATTCAACATTGCTTGATGTCATAAATCTCCACCTCAAGGGGCCCAAGCACAGACAGTTCTCTTCCCATGGGAAGGAGAACCACTTGGCCTAAACAACTCTCTCTTTATCTCTACTCCTCCCCACTTAGGAATGTGGCAAGCCCGAAACCCTTCCCCACATGACTACCACAGAGAAAGTAAGAAAAAGAAGCTAACTAAAATGGAGCCTAACTAAAATGGCTACACATATGTCAATTTCAGGCTTGACACACTGCAGTTGCTTGGTGAGTCACGTAGTTGTTAAGTGAATTCAGACTTCTCCCATTGACTTTCTCGAACAGAAGGTCGCAAAAGGGAATCACCTGACCCCCGGGATACTGCACCTGTCCTAAGTACAAGTCAGTTGCCAAGCGTCTGCATTTTGATCGCACGACCATGGAGGAAGAAGAGGCAACGGTCGTAAGTGTGAAAAACAGACATAAGTCACTCGTCTCAGTGCTGCTGTAATTTCAGCTAAATGGAATGGACGTAAGTCAGGGTTACGCAACACAACATTTTTGGGCCTTCCTGTGTCTTATGCCTTAAGAGTTTTTAAGATTTTTAAGACAACCCTGGGGGTTTTTAATAAGAGACTGGACGGCCATTTGTCTGGAAGGGCATAGTTTTCCTGCTTGAGCATGGGGTAGAGTAATGTGTGCTCAAAATTGGAAATCAGATAGTAGTCCTACTGATGATAGGATTATAAAAAAAGTAATGGATCGTGCGGAAATGAACAAACTCACAATGGAATTGCAGGACGGGGAAGAAAAACAATCCTTTACGGTCTGGGGAAAATGGTATGTCTGGTTAGATAACGGAAAGAAAAAAAGTAAAAATGTAATTGTAAATAATGTGTGTAAATGTGTGTAAAGGAGAATGGACTAATCGATGACACAAACAACTGCAAAAAATGTATATAGAATTTGTTTTTAAAGGTGAAAATTTTAATAAAATGTTATATTTTTAAAAAAGCAAAAAAAAAAAAAGACATACTTCACAAAGGAAATTCTGGGGGTGCTGGACTCCCCTTCCGCACCCCTATACCAATCCTTGCATAGGGGTGCTTCCCTGTTAAAAGTATCCTTCCACTATTGTGTGTCCTCACACCCAAGCTTAAGTAAGTCACACCACAGTTTCTCCTGCCACACCTTCCTTCCGTGCAGCCTTATCGTTCTGCAACCATCTCATTATGTTTATAGCTTTATTTTTTTTTTTATCTGTGTTATGTTCGGATTTTAATATTTATGGCCTTGGTTTCAATCCAAGTTCTTGATGTTCTTGAAGCCAGTTTGGGCTGGTGGGGAAGGCACCAGGCTGGAAACTGGGAGACCAGGAGTTCTAGTCCTGTCTTGAATACAGAGCCAGCAGGGTGAGCTTGAGCCAGTCACTTTCGCTCAGCCCCTGAAAAGAAACCAGAAATATTTTTGTTACGTGGAATACCAGAAAATTATGACAAAGGGACTATATACTTAATGTTACATGTATTGACCGCAGCAAGAACTGTACTTGCACAATATTGGAAAAATGAGAACACGCGGATGAAAATATAATCCGGAAAATATTGGACTGTGCAGAGATGGATAGACCGACATTGAAAATAAAAGATAAAGGCAACACAGAATACTACTTAATGTGAAATAGTTTTTTTATCAATGGCTAGAGTGGTAGAAATTAGATGAAGAAAGAAATTTACTTAGATTTAAGTAAAATATGAATGTTGTCTACAATTATACATATGCCAATATATTTAATAGGAACACAAATAAGCAAATATAATTATAAATATGGTTAGAATAATTTTGTTATATTGTTATTGCTATCAGTGTATATGTTATCTTTTTTTCTTTCCTTTTTGTAAAATGGATCTTGTCCAAAATGCAACCCATTCATGAATTGGAGGGAAGAAGGAATGCAATAAAATTACCTCTGTAATCCAGAAAAATTGACATAATCCAGAAAAAAATTGACAAATACACACACACACACACACACTCACATACACACATGTAATCCTCGACTTAACGACAGTTCATTTAGTGACCCTTCAAAGTTGCAACAAAAAGTGACCATTTCTCACATGACTGCATCCCTGCGGCCACCTGATGCTTGGCCACTGACTCATATTTATGATGGTTGCAGTGTCCCGGGGTCCTGTGATTCTCCTTTTGGGACTTTCTGATAAGCAAAGACAATGGGGAAGCCAGAGTCACCTCACAACTGTGTGACTAACAACTGCAATGATGCACTTAGCAAGAGAAAGGTCATAAAACGGGGCAAAACTCACTTAACAGCTGTCTCGTTTAGCAACCGAAAGTTTGGGCTCAATTGTCATACATTTCGGATTATCTGTATCTACATACACACTTACCTATATGTACAATAAAAACAGTGTTTATCTATCTGTACCTACATATCTATATTATTGCTATCTCTATTTATCTATATCTATATCTGTCTATATCTATTATATCTACATCTATATTTATATATCTATCTATATCTATCTATCTATCTATATTTATAACTTTATCTCTATCTCCGCCCCCCTCCCCCCCCCCTCCCTCCTCCCCCCCCTCTCTATATATAATGACATGAAAATAAAAAATGTCAACTTGATAAATGAAACTTGATAAGAAGAACAGTTCAACGTGGTCATGTCCTTAGAATACTTGAAGATTATTTTTTTTAAAAAAAAAACCTACCATAAACTGGAAGAATGTAAAACTGAAATGAAGAAATAATAGAAGGAAGAAACATTCTACAGATTCATACAGGCACATGAGTCAGGGGTCAAGAAACTGGATTCAAATCAACTCTGTGGATTAATATTCATGGTTCAAAGAAGTCCAAAGGAAAACATGAATAAAAATAAAGTCATAACCATCGCAAGAAGATTGCAGAACGATAAGAGAGCTCATTAGAACTGTGTTTGTCAAAACTTGACAACAAATTTGCCACGATTGTAAAGTTGACAACATTAAGACCTGTGGACTTTTAACTTCCTCAACACAAGTAAGCATCATAATTTTTTTCAGACTGGGGCAATTTAAAAAAAAAAAATATTTTCGACGTGATATCATTACATTTGAAAAAACAACATTGCCACGCTTCTTGCAAGTGGTTGTCACCAGAAATTTTCAAGAAAGAGATTGAACAACAATTTGTCTGGGATGGTATACAAGGAGCCCTGCTGTGGGCAGGCGGTTGGACTAGATGACCTCCATGGTCCCTTCCAGTCCCATGATTCTAATGATTTTTTAATGCATCTGATCCTAGTGCACATACCTTCAGAATTCAGAAGGCAACCTTCAGCTTACCTTCAGAAGTTGTGGGTACTCCATCACTTTCAAAAACCATTTGTCTGGAATAGTATAGGATCTCCTGCCTGAGCTGGGGGTGGACTAGAAGACCTCCAAAGTCCCTTCCAACTCTACTGTTATTATTCTATTCTACCCTGCTCTCCTCTATTCTCTGTTCTGTTCTCTATATTCTATTCTATTCTATTCTATTCTATTCTATTCTATTCTATTCTATTCTGTTCTGTTCTGTTCTGTTCTGTTCTGTTCTGTTCTGTTCTGTTCTGTATTCTATTCTATATTCTGTTCTATTCTACCTGTATTTCATAGGACCTCTACCAAGAGAAGGGACTTTGGAGGTCTTCTAGTCCAACCACTGCTTGAGTAGGAGACCTTGTATCATTCCAGGCCAGTGGCTGTCCAATCTCTTCTTAGATGCCTGCAGTGATGGAACATCCACAACTTCTGAGGGAAATCAATTGGTTGATTGATCTCAGCATTGGGAAATTTCTTCTTAGTTTTAGGTTGCTTCTCTTTTTGCTTACAGTATCGAGGAATTGGTACTTGCAATGGGATGGATGAAAGGATGAAAGAGATGCTCCCTGGGAAATCATCAGAGAACAGATTTAACAGATAATCAGAGTTGGAAGGGACCTTGTAGGTCATCTAGTCCAACCCCACTGCCCAAGCGGGAGACCCTACACCATTTCTGACAAATGGCAGTCCAGTCTCTTCTTGAAAGTCTCAAGTGATGAAGCTCCCACCACTTCCGAGGGCAACTTCTGTTCCATGGGTTGATTGTTCTCACTGTCAGAAAGTTTCTCCTTATTTCCAGGTTAAATCTCTCCTTGTTCAGTTTCCATCCATTATTCCTTGTCTGGCCTTCAGGTGCCTTGGAAAATAGCTTGATCCCCTCCTCCTCCCTGTGACAGCCCCCAAAATATTGGAAGATGCTCTCCTGTCTCCCCTGGTCCTTCTCTTCCCTAGACTAGCCAGGCCCAGTTCCTGCACCTGTTCGTTGTATGTTTTAGCCTCCAGTCCCTGGAGCCTTCAGTAGCTTAATGGTCAGAGGAAGAAACTTAAAAAGGATCCACCCTAATGGATCAAGCAATTAAAAATGAAGGACAGGAAATCTTGCAAACCTGCAAGATTTTCTTAATATAAGCTTACAATAAAACAGAATTAACTCAGCTGGACATGTTTTCTGACTGGGAAAAATCAACTGAAACACTTATGGTCACTGATAAAAGAACTATAAATTAACTGGTATATTATCTCAGCAGACAGGATTTATGTTAACATATGGCAGAGATATTGGCTTGTGGTTTGTGGTTCGGCTTTTCTTCAAAACCCAGCCGCTCATTCAGCAGATTGTGTGAATGAAGCGGCCGTTCCCTTTTCTTAACCCGGGTTGAGGTTTTGGCCTGTTGTGGGAAGGGGGCGAAGCCTCCCTGGGGAGGATGCTGGGAGCTGTTCATCCCTGCAGGTCCTGAAGGGAAGTTTGAGAAATCTCGCTCACAAAATGAGAAAGTCAGCCTGCCTACAGAGACCCCAAGACCCATAGGAGGTGGGGGGGCTTTCCTCTTGTCTGGATGTCCCCAAGGGGTGGGAACTAATCAGCCACGTATCCGGGGTTCCTTCCTTTCAATTGCTGCACTGAGCAGAGGCTGGGCTGGATGACCTCAAGGAACATTTCAAATTGTTGGGATTCTCTCAGTGACATCTCTCCTGGCAGAGTGTAAATCCATCAGGTTTTTTTTTTTAATGCAGATAAAGCTACATCCTGATTGCTAACTGTTGAGGTAATTCCGCGTTAGGAGAATGAGCGCATACAGGGAGACGTATTTGAGAGGAGTGTTTGAATAATACACATACGCAGCACACAGATACACTGTACAGTAAATGTAGGTTTTGACTTCCAGAAACGTTAAGCAAAGTTCAAAATAAGCAGTCCAAAGTCATTCACAGGTAAATCAGTCAGTTTTTCAATCCAGGGATAACCCAATAACAAATTCCAGTGTCAAAAACAGTTCAGTAACAGACTTACATTAAATCCAGAAAGTATCAGTCAATTAGGAAAAATGGAGGAACGGCAATACTTTCCAACAGAAGGAAACAGAGATTCACTGAGACACACTCTCTTCTGAGACTAAGACTAAGCAACCCAGGTTTCTGGCTCCATTTTATGGCCATTTGAGAAAACACACCCAATTACAGTTTTGCATTTTCTTAAAGATACAGTTTTAAAATGTTTATCCTGGTTTATATATTTCTAACCCAAATCTTCTCTTCTCTTCTCTTCTCTTCTCTTCTCTTCTATTCCTTATTCTATTCTATTCTATTCCTTATTCTATTCCTTATTCTATTCTATTCCTTATTCTATTCTATTCTATTCTTTTCTATTCTATTCCTATGTTCTGTTCTGTTCCATTCTATTCTATTAGTATTCTATTCTATTCTTATTCTATTATATCCTATCCTATTCTTCATTCCAATTTCTATTCCTTATTCTATTCTATTCTATTCTATTCTATTCTATTCTATTCTATTCTATTCTATTCTATTCTATTCTATTCT
>NW_020769932.1:2955-39070 GCF_900518735.1 Pseudonaja textilis
TTTTTTTTACTACTGGTTCTGTGGGTATGGCTTGGTGAGCGTGGCAGGGGAAGGATTCTGTAAATTTTCCAGTCAGAGGTGGTATTTGCCAGTTCTCCTACTCAAAATTTCTCCTACCGGTTCTCCAGAACTGGTCAGAACCTGCTGAATACCCCTCTGCTTTTACTTATATAAGGGTTTTTTTGAGATTTGACTAAGATTAGATAGAGAAAAAAATTCTTACATTGGTATGTCAGAAGATGTTATCTCAGGGTTTTCATTAAATTTACTTTGAAAAAAGTGGTAAACAATGTGAGACATCATCCCACCAATGATGAAGTCTCCAGGCTGGTACCACTCATGTGGAACAAGGAAAGCATCACTTGCAGGGCAGCTCAAAGTACCTACTTTATGTACCAAAAACATCAGAAGAAACATCTTGATGTGTTTGTTATTGTGCAGATGTTTTGTCTTCCATTCTACCCATTGGAAAGTATAGATAATCCAAAACTTCATCTAAGGATTATATTTGAGAATGTAATTAATGAGAAAATCTATTATGTTTTATTTGAAGATCCACCTGAGCGCAAATTTGTATCTCCTCTACTTCCAGGATTTGAACAGATATTCTGGCAGAAGAGAACAGAGTGTAGAAACTTGAAGCAATTAATCTGACAAAGCTCTTGTGCCAATCTCCCAGTGGTTCAAAATTTCCTTTATAGCCAAACAAATACCTTGATTGTTGCTGAATTTAAATACCCTTCTGTGCAGCCTTATGTTTATATTTAAGCTTAGCTAAGAAAATATGGTGATTATTCCAGAGATTTTGTTTTGTTTTGATCAGACAATAGTGGCTGATGGTTCAGCTATTTTTTAAAAGAACAATGCCAATGAAAATAGCCTATGAAACACTTGCAGTAGAATATATATTTAATTGTTAAAATGGTAGAAATAAAAATAATGCTTTTTTCAAGGTACCACATTTATTTTCTACCAATTTTTCACAAAATAAAATATAAATAGACCCAGCAGGTGTCAGTCATTTTTAATGTATTTTTTTCAAGGAGTAATAATGCAGAACTTTAAAAAAAATTACTCTAATCTCACTGAAAATCTTCTAAAGTGTCCTTATATTTTATATATTTTATTGCAAACACTTTTACATAAACTAAAGCAGGGGCCCCCACCCATGGCCTGTGGACTGGCACTACAGCATGCCAGAAACCAGGCTGCACAAACAAACAAAGCCCAATCCATGGGAAGCAGCAAGCATTTATTTGTTTGTTTGTTTGTCAAACATGTACAAGATAACAAGTATAAGTATGAACATAAACAAGAACAAAGGCAGTAAATACAGATAAAGTGGACAGGAAGACAGGGACAGTAGGCTGATGCGTTTATCCATGCACCCTTTAAGGACCTCTTAGGAATGGGGTGA
The DNA here is from genome assembly GCF_900518735.1 of Pseudonaja textilis. Next base: position 4,373 of record NW_020769932.1, read on the forward strand.
GGTCCATGATAATCAGTTTGATGTTGAAGCTGTGAGGGGTTGAGGCTGTAACAACAGAGTTGGGTAGAGCATTCCAGGTGTTGACCACTCTATTGCTGAAGTCGTATTTTCTGCAATCGAGTTTGGAGTGGTTTACCTTGAGTTTGTATTGGTTGTTTGCCCATGTATTGTTGCAATTGAAGCTGAAGAAATCATTGACAAGTAAGATGTTGTAACAGACAATTTTGTGTAATATGTTTAGATTGGACCACAAATGGATTGTCTAGGCCCAAAATTTCAAATGTGGAGGCATAGGGAATTCTATTGTGAATGGAGGAGTGGAGTACTTTTGTCGAGAAATCCTCTGAACCCACTCAATTGTGTTAATGTCCAATATACAGTGCAGTTTCCAGGTGGATGAGCTGTATTTGAGAATTGGTCTGGAAAGGTTTTGAATGCTAGAGTTAACAATTCAATGTTGCCAGAGAAGAAGCTTCACAAAAGAAAGTTAACAACTTTTAAAGCCTTTTTGGCAAAGCATGTGAAACCACAGCCCTCTTGTCTGCAGACAAAGCCCAGGTATATTCAAGTTTGTGATCTTTCCCTCTATGAGATTTTATTTTTTTGAAAAATGCCAGACTTGTAATTTTAAGCCAAATCAAGTTACTCTTTATTGTGGTGATTAGTCAACATACATTTTGAATAAAGGGGGAGACAGAAGGAAGAATACAAAGAACATAAAATAATAGAGTTGCAAGGGAACTTGGAGGTCTTCTAGTCCACCCCGCTTTGCTGAGCAGGAGATCCTATAACATTTCAAACAAATGGTTGTCCGGTCACTTTTTCAAAGGTTCCAGTTATGAAGCACGCCCAACTTCTGGAGGCAAGCTATTCCATTAGTTGATTGCTCTCACCATTAGGATTATTTGTCTTTAGTTCTAGGTTGCTTCTCTCTTTGATTAGTTTTTATCAATTGTTTTTTGTCTTGTGTTGTCTTCTGGTGCTTTTGAGAATAGATTGAACCCCTATTCTTTGTGGCAGTTCCCCAAATAATGTAACATTGTTAACATGTCAACCCACTTCTTCTTATCTCTAGACTAGTCATACCCAGTTCCTCTAACTGTTCTTCATATGTTTTAGCCTCTTGCTTTTCTCTGCACTCTTTCTAGAGTCTCAACATCATTTTTATAGTGTGGTGACCAGAACTGGATATCATTTTGTGTGATTTTACTAAGGCTTTGTAAAGTGATACTAGAACATGTGATCTTGATTCTATCCCTCTATTAATGCAGCCTAGGATTGCATTGTTGTTTTTGTTTTTTGTTTTGCCTGGGAAAACTTAATTTCAATAAATTTCCCATATTATTAATACCCGATAACAGTTTTCAATGGAAATTGATTTATGAATAGGGAGTGAATGGTTGGGACCCAGTGTGAAAGCATTAAAAAAATACAGTTAAATATACAGGATTCACAAACTCAAAGTATTTTACATTTCAAAGAACCCTAACAAATCCAAACTAATATAATATAACACTGTGTTAAATAGGTATTCATTTGATGGTAATAAGCTTTTTACTATATTTGTATAGTGTTCTACGAATTGAAAGTATAAAAACCATGAAAATGTCTCTGCAAACACTGGACATCGTTTGAGTCAATATCTGAAATATCCTAATAGCAACCAAGACAGCTATATCAAAGTCAAGTTCAATGGGAGTGTTGGAAGGGAAAATGGATTAGATTAAAGAATCTTGCAAAGTGATAGGAATGCAGCAACCTGAGCACTTACTTTGGAATGGGCTTACATATGAATGAATCTTAAAATACCCTACATAAATCTTTCCTTGACAAAACCAAACCAAACCAAACCAAACTAAACCAAACCAGCCATTTTATTCCTTTTTCAACAATTTTTTCTAGGCAGAAATATCGCATGCAGTATTAATTCTTCTTTATGAGTTTTTCCTTCTGCTTGAGGTCAGGCCGCAAAACAATGATATAGCATTTCTTTACTTGTTTCTAGATGTTGGCAGATCTGTTTTTTTATTATCTTTTCCAGTAACTTCTTGGGTGTTGATGTTAGGCTGATTCGTCTATAGTTTCCTGGGTCTGTTTTTTCCCTTTCTTGAAGATGAGAACCATGCCAGCTCTTTTCCAGTCCTCTGGTAGTTCTCCGGTGCTCCAGGATTTTTGAAAGATATGGTGCAGTGGTTGTAAAATGACCTCTGCCAGCTCCTTAAAACTCTGGGGTGTAATCCATTAGCCCTGGTGATTTGTGTTCATCAAGATCAGACAGGTGTTCTCTTACTATTTTTTTGCTTGTTTGAAATTTTATTTCTGGTCTGTCTTTTACAGTTATGTTTTTGGTGGGTTGAGCTATAGTTTCTTTTTGTGTGAAGACCGATGCAAAGCATGAGTTAAGCAGTTCTGCTTTCTCTCTGTTACCTGTTACTTCCCTGCCATCTTCTCTCTTTAGTGGACCGACTGTTTCCTTGATTTTTTTTCTTGTTATTTATATGTTGGAAGAAACTTTTTTTACTATCTTTGACTTTCGTTGCAAGTCTTTGTTTAATCTGAGCCTTTGCTATCCTGACTTCCTCTTTGCAGATTCCGACTATCTGCTTATATTCTGCCTTAGTTGTATGTCTTTCTTTCCATTTTTTGTACTTGTCCTTTTTTTCTTTCAATTTGCCTGATAGATCGTTGTGCGGCCATGCTGGTTTCTTCTTGGGTTTTTTGTTTTTCTTTCTCAGTGGTATTGTGCTGGTATGGGCTTCTATGATCATACTTTTCAGAGTTTCCCAAGATTTTTGAGTTGTTTTCCCCTTTAAGATTTTCATCCATGGAATCTTTCCTAAGTTCTCTCTGAGATTATTGAAACCAGCTCTTTTAAAATCCAAGTCTCTGGTGTCATTATATTCTATTGCTTGTGCTTGTGTTATGTTGAATTCTAATATGACATGGTCACTCTCACCCAAGGTTCCTGCAGTTTCAACTCCATCTATCACTTTTTCTCTGTTTGTAAGAATTAAGTCCAGTATGGCTGTCCCTCTAGTTCCCCCCCTACCTTTTGGACAACAAGGTTGTCAGCTAGGTTGGTTAGGAACTTATTTGATTTCTCACTTGGTGCAGAATTAGTTTTTCCAATTGATATCAGGATAATTGAAGTCTCCCATTACTATTGTTGTGTGTTTCCTGCACATGTTTGTTAGTTGGTTGGCAAAAAGGACACCTATATTTTCTGCTTGGTTGGGTAGCCTATAATATACACCTATGGCCATGTCATTCTTTTATCTTCTTCTTCTTCTTTTTCTTCAGCGTTTGTCTCGCGCTCGGGCGAGGTCCGCTAATGTCCTTGAGTACTGCTTCCACACCTCTCTGTCTGCCACGTGTGTCGGGTCTGCCTTCGCGATCTCTAGATCGGCCTTGATCGTGTCCATCCAGCGTTGTTTAGGTCTACCACGCGGCCATCCAGCGTTGTTTAGGTCTACCATGTCATTCTTTTATATATATATATATATATATACACATATGTTGTCTAGGAGTTTTTCATCTTTGGTTTTATGCATTTATGTAGCAATATAGTGGTCCTTTACATATAGTGCAACTCCACCTCCAATTTTATGGGGTCTGTTGTTTTTTTTTAAAAAAATAAATTTTATTGAATTTACAATTAAAAACATATCAACAATACATACACAAAAAAGAAAAAAAAACACCCGGCCTTGCGAACTGGAAAAAGAAGAGAGGGAGGGATGTAAAAGAAAGAAGAAAGAAAGAAAAAGAATAAGAAATGAAAAGGGTACATCTAAAAGCAGACAATATCCTTTTTGACAGTCTGTAAGATCCATTCTTCCTAAATTAATTCGGATACGTTCATCTTATCAACTATGCTTAAATTACCCTTTATCTTTTAGGCAGTTTATCTCTGGCTTAACCAATTATACCAAGAATTCCAATTATTGTAAAATGTTGAGGGCTCTTTGTTTTTTAAGGCTATCATTAATTTGTCCATTTCTGCACATTCACATATTTTCTGGATAACCATTTGTTCTGTAGGTGTATACGGTGATTTCCAGCACTGAGCAAACGCTAATCTGGCCGCAGTTAAAATGTGAATTGTTACATATTTCATCTTTTTGGATAAATGTTTGTCAGAGATCCCTAATAGGAAGAACTCTGGTTTATATTCGATTTGTTCTTTGGTTATCTCCTCCAACCATTTTCTAATTTTTTGCCAATATTTCTGGGATTCCTTGCAAGACCACCACATGTGAAAAAAGGTTCCTTCTATGCTTTTACATTTCCAGCATTTTGGACTTGTGTTAGGGTTCATTTTTGCCAACCTCGAAGGTGGCATGTGCCATCTGTAAAACATTTTATATGTATTTTCTTTATATGCTGCTGATTTTGTAATCTTAATATTTCTGTTCCAATTCCTTTCCCATTCTGATAATGTAATACTTCTTCCAACATTCCTGCTCCAGGCTAGCATATTCCCTTTGACTATCTCTTGTTCTAGTTCTACTTCCAGTAAATATTTATAAAATTTAGATATGTTCTTTTTGTTTGATCCTAATAAAATTTTATCTAAGTATTACAGTTTGCTATAAATTCCAAAATCTTTAATGTCTTGTTTATATCTGCTATGAATTTGAATATATAATCACTGATCTATTTTAAATCCCTGTTCCTGTAATTCTTGTCGAGTTTTTAATTTTCCTAGCGGATCTAATAGATCTTTATATTTGATCACTTTTGTTATGTCCAAACTATTGGGATGTACCATTGCCTCCATTGTTGATAGCCAGATCGGAATTTTTAGATAGTATTTTTTGCATATTTTATTCCAATTAATTAATAATGAGTCCCTAATAAGGTGTCTATGAAAATAAGACTGCTTAGGTTTCCCCACTTCCCATAAGAAGGCATGCCATCCTCTCTGGAGGTCAAGCCCTCCTAATGCTAAAGTTCTTTTATTAAGTAAGTTCACCCAGTCTTTTAACCATAATAAGATAGCTGCCAAATAATATAATTCCCAATTTGGAAGAGCGAGACCCCCTCTGCTTTTCGCATCTTGTAAGGCCTTAACATTGATCCTGGCTTTTTTCCCCTGCCAAATAAATTTAAGTGTTATCTTATTTAATTCTTCAAAAAAAAATTTAGGTTACTTAATTGGAATTGTCTGAAATAAATAAAGAAATTTTGGTAATATGTTCATTTTAATCGAGGCAATCCTGCCCAATAGGGAAAGCTGCAGCTTATTCCAAGATTCTAAGTCTTTCTTTGTTTGTTGAAGTAATTTATCATAATTGTTCTCTTTGAGTGATTTACCTTGTGGTGTTAACCATATTCCTAAATATTTGACCTTTTTTGTTACCTGTATCCCCATCATTACTTCTAATTCTTTCTTCTGAATTTCTGTTAAGTTTTTGGTCATTAATTTCATCTTTTTTCTATTAATTTTTAAAACCTGCCACAGCGCTGAATTGTTCTAATTCTTTTATTAGGTTATATCCTTTTTCCATAGGTTCCTCCAGAAAGAAGACCATATTGTCAGCAAATGCTTTAATTTATATTCTTCTGATTTGACCCTCACTCCTTTAATTTCAGAATTTTGTCTAATACGCGTTAAAAGTGATTCTAGGGCAAATATAAAAAGAAGAGGTGAGAGAGGGCAGCCCTGTCTAACACCTTTTTCTATATTTATTGGACCTGTTTTTTGCCATTAATTAGTATATTAGCCTGTTGTGTATTATAAATTGTTATTATAATGTTTTCAAATTTAGTGCCAAGACTCATATTATAAATTTTTTGAATTAAAAAATGTCAGTTTAAGTTGTCAAATGCTTTCTCAGCATCTAAAAACATGAGTGCGGATTGTTTGACGGTTCTTAAATTGTTCTTTATTTGACGGGATGGAAGAAATCCATTTTGATCTTCGTGAATAAGTGGGTTTAAAACTTGTTTTACTCTATTAGCTATAATAGAAGTGAATAATTTATAGTCGGCATTTAAAAGTGAAATCGGTCTGTAATTGTTAATATATCTATGATCTGCATCCTCCTTCAGGATTAGTGAAATCAACGCCCCCCCTCCACGAGTCTGGCATCTTAGCAGCCAGAAGTACCTCACTGAACATTTCCAGCATCAGTGGTCCTACTAGTTCCATTATAGCTTTGTATAGTTCTGCCGGTATCCCATCTGGTCCTGGAGATTTGTTATTACTTTGATTCTCCATTGCTGACTTCAATTCAGACCATGTAATATCTTTATTTAATAATTCTATCCTTTCCTCTCCAATTACTTTGTCGTTCGTATCCTCTAAGTAAGTTCTTATTTTATCTTCATTAACTTCTTCCTTTTTATATAATCTTTGAAAATAGTTGTAGATGATATCTTTTTTCTTCTCTATCTCATGTTGTAAGACGCCTTTCTCATCCATTAGTTAATATATCAATCTCTTTTCTTTCTCTTTTTTAAGTTTATGGGATAACCATCTTCCTGGTTTATTGGCATATTCAAAATAAGTTTGTTTGGACATTTTCAAATTAACTTCTATTTTGTCTTGTTCAAATAAGTTCAACTTATGCTTAATTATTATTAACTGATTTTGTATTCTCTGGTTTTTAGGGGTTTTTTGTAGTTGTATTTCTAATTCTTTAATTTGTTGTTGTAATTCATTTTGTTGGGCATGTGTTCTTTTATTTCTCATGGCATTATAAGAGATTGTTATTCCTCTTATAATTGCCTTCATTGTGTCCCAAATATTTTGTTTCGTGGTTGCTTCATTATTATTTTCTTTTAGGAAATAATTTAATTCCTCTTTCAGCTTATTAATGTACTCTTCTTCATTTATTAACTGAGTATTTAATGTCCATCTTTTCTTTGTTTTTCTCCTATCTCTCCAAATTAATTGTATTGGGTTGTGATTGGCCCATTCATTTGGTAGAATTTTAATTTCTTTAATTTCATTAGCCAATTCCGGGTCCATCCAAGCCATGTCTATTCTGGTCCAAATTTTGTGTGGATTAGAATAATATGTAAACTGTTTCTCTTCTGGATTTAGTTTTCTCCATAAATCTATTAAGTTTAATTCTTTCATCATATCCTTACAGGACATAGAAAATTCTCTTTTCCCTTTCTTGTTCTTATTCACATTACTATGGTCTTTTTGATGGTCAGCAATGGAGTTAAAGTCACCTATCAAGCAAATATTCCTATTTTTGAAACCTATTATTTTTTGGTGGAGATCTTTAAAAAATTTCCCTTGTTCTTCATTTGGTGCATAGATTGCTGCCAATAAAAATGTGATATGATTGATCCAAATTTGTATAACCAGAGTTCTTCCTTCCGGGTCCGACCAGATTAATTCTGCTTTTACATCGTCTTTCACATATATTGCAATTCCTTTCTTCTTATGTTTGTCTGCAGGTGCTGTGAAAAGTTTTCCAAGTTTCGGGCAAATTAAATATCTTTCATCATTTTTCTTAATGTGTGTTTCTTGTAGACATATTATGTCAGCGCTTTGTCTAATTAATTTAGTTAATATCCTTTTCCTTTTAGATGTTGAATTTAAACCATTTATATTAATGGAGAGGAGTTTCTTTCCTTCCTCCATTTATCTAAGTCTGTTTAGATTTTTGTCTAGTGATAATTTTGTTTTCTTCTTGTGTTGTTGTGAAATTAATTCTTCTCTCCCTGGTTGTGGTTTATCATTCCCTGAATTTTGAGGAAGTCCTTCTTTTTGATTTCTATGGCGATTACAGTCATCCTGTGGTTTCCTTTTAGTTTCCTCCTTGGTATATTGGTCATCCATGCCTATTAGCTGTTCATGAAAGTCTTGGGCCTGTTCTATAGAGTCTATTTTAATTTTTCTCTCTTTCCAAGTTATTAACATCCCTTCCGGGATTAATCATTTAAATGGAATTCCTTTTTTGTTTAAATCATTGGCTAAAAATTTATAATCCTGTCTTATGACCCTCACTTTTCTTGGAATTTGTTTTAGGATCATAATCTCTTTGCCTTTATTGGTATTGTTTTCTCTCTGGACATTTTAAGAATTAAGTTTCTCACACATCTAGTGAAATGAATATAAATTTCTCTCAGGCAATTATGGCATCTAGCATAATTTGTGCTGACCCTATACACCTCGTCAAACTCTTTAATTAGATTGTCTTTTTCTTTCCCTAACAATTCAGCCAATAATTCTGCCATTAGTTGTTCTAGTTCTTCATTTTTTGCTTCCGCCACATTTTGAAACCTTAAATATGCCACCGCTTTATCCATTTCGAGATGGACCAGAGAGCCTTCCATTTCTCCAGTTACATTTTTGAATTCCTCATCTATCCTTTCAAAATTTGTCTCCATCCGTTCAGTCCTACTCTCTATTTCTTTTATCTTAACTTTGTTTTTCTCCATAGCCTGTTGCAGGGACCCTATCTTTTCTTCCACCTTAAATATGTCCACTTTCATTTCCGCTTTAAGCTTTCCCATCTCATATTTTAATTCGCTAATGTCCACTCTGGTTTCGTTATGATTCTTAATCATTATTTCTTGCATCTTAGACATTGCTTCTTGCAAGGATAGTAGGGTAGCTTGTATTTTAACATTAGAGACATTGGGCTGTTTTTCTCTATAAGAGATTCTTCAATGGTTTTTTGGATTGTTGATGAAGCAGATGTCAAAGTAGTCGATAGGGTCGGAGTGGTCTTCCTTCCTGTTTTCAAAGCGGTAGTTGTCGTGGAGGTCATCTCTCTTAATATTTGTTTTTGCTGTTGCACTATGTTAGATATATTGTCCCAGATCACCATTCAGTATTTTGCTCCTAAATTGAAAAATCTATTCTAATACTTCAATTAAGTATATAAATAAGCAGTCAATGCTCCTATATTATAGAACGCTGTCTAATACTGTATAATAATCTTTATAATAAATTTATATACCTAATATCAATATTAATTACCAATAATACATCAAGTCAAACCCAATTACCACTTTGAAAATTAATCTTAAATATTCTAAATAATCTAAATCAACAATATTTTTCACTCTTTGTTGTTGCTATTTAAAATGATCAAATCAATTGTCAATGAAATCTATTAGGACAGTATACCTTTATTTTTTCTATAAGTAAATTTATGTAAATTATTAAGAGATTAAGATAGGGAGGAGAAGGGCTAAAAAAAGGGAAGAGAGAAGAGAGCAAAGTTTACCTTAATTTCAGGAAGTCAATAAGCAAGCAGCAAGGGGTTCAAATTGTAAAGATAGTGCCAAAATGATAATATTAAAGTAATACCAAATAGAAATTCCAACAGAAAAAGTGATGTGATAAAGAAAAAAAACAATTTATAGTCAATCTTCAAACTAAAGGTTTAAGTTTTGAATTTCTTTCCAGCTCCCCAGGAAGAGAGTGGTATAATGTGCTGACTAATCTCAATAAGGAGTCAATCTTTCCCAGCCTTCCGATGGTCTCTTCCTCCTTCCTCTTCTTCCTACTTTCCCTTTCCCACTTTTGAATTCAATGTACAAATCTCTTTCACCTATTATTCCCTCCAAAATCCAATGGTCTTCTCATCTCGATTGCTTAACAATCTGTCCTCCCAACAGTATTAAATAAAGCCAATAATCCTATTACACACAGTTCAGAGAGTTAATAAGTCTCTTTCAATGCTGCAATTCTTTCTCCTCGGTCGCCTCCTACTCCTCAAATGTTGTCAAAAAATTAGTCCCAAATACCAAATTACTCACAAATTCAGGTCTTCCAATCTCCTGGTTTCAACGTTCTTCCTCTCTCCCAAGGGTTTTCCTTTCAAAAGCTATAATCCACACTTCACTCTAGCGATCACGCCTTTCCGTTCGCATTTGTCACACTTTCGCTTTTCAAGCCACTTTTCTGGCTGCCTTTCTCTCTGGCTTCCCAAAAATGCTGCTCACAACCAGGAAAAGAAATCTCTCACGCCACTGTCATTCTTCAATCTTTGATATTATATTATGATCTTTCAGCACCACTTGCTACTCTGATCTTACAGGCTGTCACTATCTTGCTTAGTCAAATCGGTGGCAGACCAGACTATGGAGCTGCCATGAACTGGCAGCTGGCTCTTCCGCGCTGGGCTCAGGAGCTCTTCTCTTCATTGCCAGGGGGTTGCCTACCCCCACCCTGCGACTCGAGAGTCTCCTACACTGACACAAACCTCTCTGGAGTTTGTGTATCCCCTAGAGATCACTCCAGATGCTAGAGAAGGTGTCCGAAAACCGCAGCAGTCTTCTCCACCTCTGCACGTCCCTGTCCTGCCACCGGGTCAAGCTCTGGTCTGTTTTTTTTTTAATGGTTTGTATCCTTCTACCAGTATGTTCCAATCATGGGTTTCATCCCACCAAATTTCTGTTATTCCAACTATATTATATCTACCTTCATGTATTCATAGTTCGAGTTCACCCTATTGGTTCCCCAGACCTTGTGCATTTGTATATAGGCACTTGAGATCTTTATGTCTGACACTGTGCTTACTGTCTATGTAACCTGTGTTGTTCTAGCCTGCCCCTACTTTCTTGCCACTTGTTCAATTAATGCACATGGTGTGGCACTCACTATTAAATGCTTGGTTTTAGTTAACAGCAAGGTTGATAATCTTACCTGCACAAACATGTATTTTGCATGCACTGGTATCCTTATTAGTTTTATGTTGCTGGGGACAGAAATGTTCTGAATCCATTAATTCTTTGTCCCCACTGTTGAGTTTAAATGTTTATCCAGGAAATCTGTGAATTTAATGCCAAGTAACTCAGTCCCTTTCTTTGATGGATGCAAACCATCTCTTTTGTACAGTTTTTCATTGGACCAGCTGCAGACACCATGACTAATAAAACCAACGCCTTCCCTTTTACACCACTCCTTTAGCCACACATTAAACTCCGCTAAATGCTGGCCTTTCCCTTTTTGTTACTGGCAGAACCTCTGAAAAGATCAGCTTACAGCCTATATTACTAAGTTCATACCCCAAGCTCTGGAAGTCTTTCTGAACAGAAAGTACATCTGAACAGAAATTGCCTTCAGAGGTAAATGGGGATGGACAGGCCAAATCAGGCCAGGGCCTTTCAGGATTGGGATGGCTTGTAGGGAGGGAGGAAAGGGAGCAGGATGACCAAGAGAGGTTAAGCAGTGAACATGAGAGGCAGAGCTCAGGTAATGAGAAAGGACCACCCCCTCCTGATCCTCAAGCATTAAGAATAGAGAGAAGGAGAGAACAGTGCAGACTGACCTGACTATTTTGGAGGAGCGTATCTTGCCTGCCTTGACAAGGCACACTTGGGGACTGAGACATAAGGAGACCATGTGGGGAGGGACATTTGTCAGGAACAAATTTTGAATTCCTGGAGTGTATTGCTGACATTTGAAGTTTTCTGGATTTCCTGCTTTCTTCCTGGCTTCCTGGGTTAATTGCCTTGCTCCTTGCTTCCTGGACTTATTGACTTGCCCTGCTGGATTTCTTGCTTTGGAGCCATTGTGCTCACATTGGGCTGGACAGCATTGGGCTAATCCTAATGTACTCTTTTGGGACCATGAAATAAAGTGAAGAGAGATTACTGGTGTCAAAGTCCTCTTGGGCTAATGAGCCATATGTCAGCTGCAAGAAAGTGAAGTAGTATCCTCTTGAGTTGTAAGATCAAATGCAATTGTCCAGATCTAGTTTTCATACAAAATATATGCAAGGAAGGAATTGTTTTCCTGAAATTCTTCTAGGTATTAATATGGAAATGAATTTATTAGAATTATTTCAATCACATAGGATTGATCAATTATTTTGATAGAAGCAAAGAACACTAGGTTCAAATCTTCACATCTTTCCTCAGATATGGAATGTCTCTAGATACTTCTTGTATTTGGCATTGTAGTTTCAAAATTATTCTAACTAATAGAACTTAAGTCAGGGAGGACATCTTAATACAAATCTAAGCTTGATCTTTAATGTTCCTTAATTAATCCATAACAACATCAGCATCATTTGTACAGAGGGGTCCTTGGTGCTCTCTGAGCTTAGTGGTTTTCTTATAGACATTTCATTACCCAAAATAGGTAACATCATCACTTCCTAGCACTTAAGATGTTCTCTAGTTTGGATAAAAAAAGGCCTGCAAGAAAACAATCAGTCAAAGGACCCTTCATTTCCTCCCTGAACATATTCTCCTTTACTGGTAATTTCTACAAATTTATTTTATGAAGTAATTCCATGATTTACAAGAAATATGTACAACAGCAAATACAATAGTCACTTTTTTCAAAGCACTATATTTTCTATGACATTTTCAAAAAGTGGTATACGAACAGATTCAGGAGCTATCACTTATTTACTGAATGTATGTTTTGTGAGGAGAGATAATGCCGACTCTTTCTAAAATCATCTTTATCCCAGTAAATCTTCATATAGAGACTTATTGATCTGAAATTTTGTACATTTCATGTGAAAGACTTTTAGATAATGTAAAGAAGGCTATTTCTTTTTTCCAAACAAGATGCAACTGAAAGAAAGGGAAGGCAGAGATTATACTTATTATACTTGTACATTTATCTACAAATAACTTTTTAGTCATATAATGGATTTTTCAAAAATCTAGGATTAGATAGAGAAAAAATTCTATGTTGGTATCTCATAAGGTTTCTTAGAAGGATTTTCACTCAATTTAATTTCATAAAGGTGATAACTGAAGTGAGATGTCATGCCACCAAGGACCAAGTCCCCAGGCTGTTACCACTCATGTGGAACAAGGAAAGTATCACTTGCAGGGCATTTTCAGAGTAACTACTTTATGCACCAAAAATATCACAAAAACATCTTCATGCTTTTGTTATTATGAAAATGTTTTCCCTTCCATCCTACCAATCAGAAAGTACATATAATTCAATATTTCATCAAAAGATTGATGCAAAGTTTATATCTGAGAATGTACCTAATGGGAAAAATATAAGGGAAAACATATGCTTAGTTGTTAAAATTGTTGAAAGTGTTTTTTGAATCTACAAACATTTATTTTTATAAATTTTTCACAAAATAGAATATGTACATATTCAGCACACATCAGTCATTTAGTGTATGTATATTTTGTGAGGAGTAACAATGCAAAACCTTTTAAAAGAATTACCTTAAACTCACTTAAAGGTTTTCTTGCACCAAAGTTTCTAATATTCTACTGTTAACATTTGAACATACTCTAAAGAATATTATTTCTTCTTCCAAAACTAGAAACATTTGAAAGACAGAATGACTTATATTAGATATAAAGACTATATTTATGCTGTAACAATTTTGTAATAAACAATTTTGGGGGAACTGGCTAAGAATATAAAAAGAAAAAAACTTCAGTCATTAAAAAAAAACTCTCTTTACATAGTATGTCACAATGCTTTACATGCAGATGTTCCTTTAATTTCAGTTCATAAAAGTAGTGATATATCGGAAAATATCCAGAAGCTCCAATTGGTTTGAAATCCAGTCACCCATATGGAAATGAGGAGGTGATAAGCTACCTGGGAAAACCAAGGGAAATTATCAAAACCATAAAAAAGTGAAAGTTAGAATATTTTGGAAATGTGATGCGACATCCTGGAAAATACAGCCTACTTCACTTAATCCTCCAGGGAAAGATTGAAGGCAAATGAGGTCCAAGCAGAAGAAGAACATCATGGCTTCAAAATCTAATGGACTGAGTTTGAACAAAACTCAGGGGCATTTTTTTTTCGTGTGGCTGTTGATCAAAATATGGTCACCAGCATATTCTCCAATGTCTGATGACAGATATGGCACAAGAAAAGAAGAGGAAAAGGAAGAGGAAGAGGAGGAGGAGGAGAAGGAGGAGGAAGAGGAGGAGGAGGAGGAGTTGGTGGTGGTAGTTTTGTGCCAGCCCAGGTGTTCAGATATGTCATCTCTCCTGAGAGAGCTGCAATGGCTGCCAATTTTCTTCTGGTGACCATGTTATTTGAAGGACCATCTCATGCTGGTCACATCCACCTGACACACCAGACTGGGGAGGCAGTAAATATTAAGGGCCTTCTCTCCTAAGAAAGTACATGTGGCAGGACTCAGAAGACCAGCTGATGGTGGGTCCCTCTCTTTGGAACCTCATCCCTATGGAGGTAAGATTGTCACTGACTTCGATAGTCTTTCACAAGGCTCTTTTGCCAACAGGCCTTTAGAATTCTGAGTGGGATGGAGCCCATCAAAAGGCTTATCTAATTGATTGTTATCCCCATGAGTGCATGTGGTGGGGGGGAGGTTTATTATGTTTATTTTTTTCATATTGGGTTTTTTTTTAACCAGCCCAAAAACCCTGACAGTGATGGGTGGCCATATAAATTCTCAGAAATGAATTAATTAATTAATTAATTAATTAATTAATTAATTAATAAACAAACAAATGAACAAACAAACAAACAAATAAATAATCTTATAATGGTATGTCATAAGGGTTTCCTTAAATTTCAGTTTATAAAATTGGTGAACTACGTGGGACATCATGCCACCAATGATGAAAACAGGGGAAACATCACTTGCAGAGAAGTCCAGAGTAAGTAGTTTCTGTCTGAATTAGGATTGCACTTTCATTATCATTTGGGCCATTGGCCCTGTCCATAGAATCTGTCTGTCTCTTCTCTGTCTCTTCTCTATCACCATCTCTGCCTCTCTCTCTCTCTCTCTTCTTATCTATCTATCTATCTATCTATCTATCTATCTATCTATCTATCTATCTATCTAGTCCTGTCCTATCCTATCCTATCCTATCCTATCCTATCCTATCCTATCCTATCCTATAAAAATGAAATTTATTGTGGAGAAAAGCATGGTTTTACATCTAGGCAGGAATAACCAAACCTACAAGTACAGATTAGGTGAAACCTGGTTCAAAAACAGGAACTGTGAGGGGGATCTTAGAGTCCTTAGTGGATGATCACCTAAACATGAGCCAGCAATGTGCCAGAACAGCCAAAAAAGCTAATACAATCCTTGGTTGTAGAAAGTCATAGAATCAAAATCATGTGAAGTATTAGTACCAGTTCATAAAGCCATAATAAGGTCACACATGGAATCCTGTATCCAGTTTTCATCACCATATTACACAAAGTGATGTTGAGACCTTGAAAAAATAAGTGCAAAGAAGAGCAACTAAGCTGATATAAGGACTGGAGAGTAAAACATATGGAAAAAAGGTTGCAGGATTTGGATTTGGCTAGTCTAGGGAAAAAAGACTGGGGGGCGGTATGGTGGCAATAATCTAGTATTTGAGAAGCTGACACAAAGAGGAGGAGGTCAATTTATTTTCCAAAAAAACAGAGGGCAGGACAAGTAATGCATTGATAAACAATCAACCAGTGGAACAGCTTGCCTTTTTTCCCCTATTGGCTCTGTGGGCATGGCCTTGTGGGCATGGCTTGGTGGGGTTCAATCTCTAAAAGGAAGAAGGAAGGTGGGCATGGGTGGGTCCAACTGATTTAAATCGTCACTACCATCTCTCAGAACCAATTCAAATCATCCCGACCTCTTCTCCCAAGATAGTGCGAGGTAGTTGAATTTCACTCCTGCTCTCTCCTCACTTTCTCCCCTATGGTATTTCCCTGAAAAGATAACTGGGTCTTGTTTTCTTTTGACCCCCTGAAAAAATGGCTTTTTGGGTTTTAACTCACCTCATGGAGGTTGAACCAACAGCCCTGCCCTGCAGGAATCTGCTGCCAGCCCACTTCTGTGACCACTTGCTGCTGCTCACATGCATTGCTCCCAGCCTCCATTTCTTGAAAGCCTTCTGCAGCTGAAAAACAAACTCCAGGTTGACATGCGCAACACTTCCTGGCTACCGTTTCACCTCCAGATGCCTTCCAGAAAGCCCTCTGTATCCAATAAAAGAGCTCTAGATCAAAAAGGAGGCCAGGGGTGATGCGTGCAAGTGACAGCAAGCAGCAGCAGGAGAAGCAGCCCTGCAAGGCAAGGCAGATGTTGGGGTGTGCAAGGCCTGATAAGGAGGGCAGCTCCATCTTTCCACCTCCATCCTAGCTTAATTTTTACCTGTGTGCCTCATCCCACCCGCTACACCCTGGGGTGGGTGAGATCTTGTTAGGGGCAATTTTGACAGTAGGGCTTAATTTTAGCACATGCATTCAAATACATGATAGGGCTTCTTTTCAGGGTGGGTTATATTTTCAGGAAAACACGGTATCTTTCTGTCATCTATTCATCATATATCTATCTATCTATCCATTCATCTGTCATCTATCTATTCATCATCTATCTATCTATCCATCCATCCATCTATCATCCATCCAATCTATCTACATGCCTGTATCTATCATCTCCATCTAGTAGGACACTTCAAATTTCCTCCAGGAATTTAGACATTCCCTCAGCAGAGAGGGGTGTTCCTTTTTGTGTGTGTAGGATTTGGGCTGAACTTCACCTTTGATTTTCTTGAAAAATGGCAGACTTTTTATTTTAAATCAAATTAAATCACTCTTTATTATGATCATTGATAAGCTATGAATAAAGGATAAGACAGAAGGAAGAATACATTTCATATAATTTCACTAAATGTCCCATATTATTAATACCTGGTAACAGATTAAATCATCCCTTCAACCTCATCACAATTAAGTTTACAGCTCTCCCTGCCTTAAGAAAGTTGAAAACATTCTTAAAGATCCATCTCAGCCTTTTTTCAGGCAGATGGTATAAGACAATAAACACAAGGACAAATAGGCTGAAAAACAGCTTCTATCCCAGAACAGTAACTGCTACTGTATAGTGCAATTTAACACAATATCAGGGGTTTTCAATTCAATTGTATAGAATGTGAAAGATGCGTGTTTTTGTTTTATTTTTATGTATAATGTACACTGAAAATGGCATTTAATTTAATTGTTCAAGGTGCAATGAATTTAACAATCAACTTAAACGCATGAAAACCTACAATTTGGCAATATATGAAAATGTATCTGATGGACCTCCTTTTCAAATCCCAGGAATTTGTCCCTAACTACAAATGTGATAGACAGAAGAATCTCATGGCCATCATTGGAGTACTGGTGTTGTTACATCATCTTGTATTGCTGAAATTGTAGGTTTCTTCCAGATTCCATTAGTAAGTTTTTATTTTATTTATTTATTTATTTTTGTCAATTGCTTACAAGATAATAGGTATAAGTAAAAACATAGTTATGAATACATGGATACATATAAAAAAAATAATTTTGAAGTTGGCAACATGACCAGATTTGTTTTTCCGCCAAAGTGATTTCTTTTTGGATTGAAGCTTCCTTATTGTTAAGGGTAATTTGTTTTTTCGGGTTTTGAGAATTGTTAATGGTACATATAGTTTGATGACTCTTTTGATTTCAAGTAAAAATATATTGTAATGGTCTTCAACAGTATTGCATCCAGAGAATAAAAATTGCCTATCAAGGGATGAGAGATCATTGTTTATAAGATCATAGTTGCCTTTTTTGAAGTTATAAGTGGGGATTCTATCGTTGTGATGATTTTGTGTGGACGTATGTTGGGACAAAGTCAATCATGTTGTAGTCACTGTTGGAAAAGGGTCCTTTAATTTGTATTCCATAAATTGAATTCAAACTATTGCAGAAGATGAGATCAAGGCAGTTGTTAAGCCCAGTGTTGTTGGTTACTAGTTGTTCTAGTCCCAGATTTGTTACTGCATTGTAGAAGGTTGCATGTGTGGGTTTAGTTGTACATTCGTTAAGGGTCCAGTTAATATGAGGTAGATTGAAGTCACCAAGAAAGATAAAAGCATGTTGGCAGGATGCTGCCCATTTTGGTAGTGAATTTAGCTTGTTTACATGTTCAATGTCATAATCAGGGGCTCTGTAATATAGTAAGAACTGAAATGTGATACTTAAGGACAGTTCACAGATGATGGTCTCAGGAATAGCAAGCTCCTGGGTAACCTGGATGTTTTTTAGATGTGGGTATTCTAGGTATTGAATCATTTGCTCGGGTAATCTCAAGCAGTCATGACGAGCGTATTTGTTACATAGAGAACATTTGATGGAGTTTCCATTATCCTTTAGAGTTTTGTAGCATTTAAGGCATGTGCAGGAGTCTTGTTGTTCAACACCACCTCCTCTACGGATTTCATGATCTGATCGGTAAACATGATAGTCTCTTACTGTGGTAATGGAGTCAAAAAAAAAAAGTTGTAAAAGTGTTAAAGAGAAAAAACATATTCTGTTGATGTTCTTATGGAATGTATTCATTTTCTGTGTTGTAAAAAATAGGTAGAAATTAAAATATGCTACCTAGAGAAAAGCACTATTTTTATTTCTTCAACTGGAACAATTAAATATACATTATATTACAAATCTGCCTTATACAACTTTTGTAGGCATTTTTTTTCATTTTTCAAAAATAGTTGGCCAATTGGAAAAGTGCTGTAATATCTATTATTCACTATCGCATCATATGATTTCTATTGTATCACATCATAGTAGACTATATCATAGTATATTATATCATATAATATCATAGGAGGAAGAAGGTGTATTAGATATCTTCTCTGCCTTGAGTTATTTCAAAACCTAATACAAATCAGAATACAAATAAAATAAATAAATAAATAACTAATATTTGGATGGGTAGATTACTAAACTCAAGGTAATATCTAATGAAAATTTTGAAATATCAGTACCATCATTGTTATTGTTTCATTCTTCAACATTCTTTCACTGAAAATGTGAATAAAACCTCCAAAGAAATTATTGGCTTATTTGTCAGACCTGTTATGTATGGATATTTGGCTTATACACCTAAGAATATAAAGAACCAATTTAGTGTTAGCTATCTGAACCTTTTAAAGATCAGAACATTTATGCAATGTGTTTACTGCTAAAGAGTTATGCAGAATTGTGAAATATCCTGTCCTTAGCTTAGTTTACTGGGGCGTCTTCACATTATAAGATATATTAAGGGATATTAATGATCTCTTGTGTAATCTTGTAAGGAGAAAACAGGAAATCCGAAGATAAATGGTGAAGTGAAGAAAGTTGGCCAATTATTATCTCATCAAAACAAAATAATTATCTCCCAGAGTGTTTTCTTAGTGAGACCAAAACATGAAAGGCTGCACAAAAGGATATTTAAATTCAACAATAATCAAAGATTCTGTCTGACTATAAAGTAATTGTTGACGAACAAGCAGTTTGGTACAAGGAGTAATAATCCCTCTGACACATTCAGTGCTTCAAGTTTCAACCCTCTGACCTTTTCTGCCAGAGTAGCTGTTCAATACTTGTAATGTTCAAGATACAAATTTGTATTCTCATGGATCTTTTAAAAAGAAATGGTGGATATTCTCATTAGATGCATTCCCAAATATAATCCTTGGGTTAATACTTAGATGAACTATTGTATGCAATATACTTCCCTATGGGTAAGATGAAAGACAAAACATTTTCACAATAAGAAAAGCAACAAGATGTTTCTTCTGATGTTTTTGGTGCACAGAGTAGTTACCCTGAGCTGCCCTGCAAGTGATGCTTTCCTTGTTCCACATGAATGGTACCAGCCTGGAGATTTCATCATTGGTGGGATGATGTCTCACATCGTTTACCCCTTTATTGAAAGTAAATTTAATAAAAACCCTGCTATAACATCTTATGACATACCAATGTAAGATTTTTTTCATTAACTAATCTTAGCCTAGCTCTCCAAATACCCCTTATATTAATAAAAGCTGTTTGTTCATAAATGTAGAGTTCTTTTGATATAATCTGTAATTTCTATGTCTTTCAATGGCATCTAGTTCTGGCAGAAGAAATAATCTTCTTTACATTATTTTAAAGATTTTCTGAAAACATCACAGAAAATAAATATAGCACTTTGAAAAAAGTCATTACTTTTATTTGTTGAAGTACATTTTTGTTGGAGGTCATAGAAATGCTGTGTTAACTCAATTTGAACTCTGTAAAAATTACCAATAAAGGAGAATATTTTGGTTCAGCATTGAAAGGAGGGGTGCTTCATGCCCTCTGAGATGTGTTGTTTTATTGCAGATATTTCCCTCTCCAAACTAGATAACCTCTTCAAAGCTAGGCTATTTTGCATAATGAAACATCTACAGGAAAGTCACCAAACTCAGAGAGTACCAAGGATCCTCTGTATAAATTATTAAGTGTTTTAGAAAGATGATTATCATTTTACTACTGTCAGAGAAAGAATTGTTTGTTATTCATACATAAATGATGAGAATTGTCAACTATTTTTTTTCAAATGGGATTTAAAATATTTAAAATATTTGCAGTGTAATCACCAAATTTCATCAGCACATCCTTGCCTTGGCTTTTGCTGTGAAGGAGATCAATGAGGACTCCCAGATCTTACCTAATATCACTCCCGGGTTCCACATCTATGACAGTTACAACAACCCAAGGATGACCTATCGCACCACTCTGGGCCTGCTTTTCAAATCCCAGGATTTTGTCCTTAACTACAAATGTAATAGCCAGAAGAATCTCATGGCTATTATTGGAGGATTGGATTTTGATACATCATTTTATATAGGTGAAATTATAAGTTTCTTCAAGATTCCACAAGTAAGCTGTGATGGGGTTGAGGAGGAAAATTCTATATTTTGTTGTTCTTATGGAATATATAATGAGCACCAAAGATTGGGTTTAGGTTTGTGTTAAGATCTATAACTCAGATTGAAATTCCATACCTGAGCAAAAATTAAATGTAGTACTCTTTGCCCCTATTAAAAAAATTGATCTTTTCTATCTATTCAAAAGAATGCCAAGAAATACCTTTCTATGTTTATATTTAGAGAAAAAGATTTCTAGGAAAACATTGTTCCTTAGGTATATTTTGTAAGAAAACTACATTAAAAATTAGATATGATTTGAGAATTGAACAGAATACCACTCCATTTTTTTAAGCTGATATATGGCTCATTGGTCCAGGAGGAATTCCAGACCAGTAAACTTTCTTCACTTTATTTCATGGTACCCAAAGAGGAACATCAGTACACTGGGATTATCCAACTACTCCATCATTTCAGGTGGACATGGATTGGCATTTTTGCTGTAGATAACAACAGTGGGGAAAATTTCTTACAGAAAATTCAGCCCTTACTTTCCCAGAATGGAATATGTTCATCATTCATACAAAGTCTTTCCCAACTAGTCCATTTGGAAGACTATCAAGAATATTTTCAAAAAATTGAAATTATCTCCATCAACATGATGAAGAGCAAGGCAAATGTATTTCTTGTCTATGGGGAATCTTCGGCAATTATGTGGCTAAGGATGGCCACATTTATTGTAGATCCTGAAAGCAAGGAAGTTGCCTTGTATAGAAAGGTGTGGATCATGACTGCACAGATTGATTTTGTGCTATCAGGATTTCAAAATCGGTGGGATCTCCAGATGTTTCATGGAGCTATTTCTTTCAATATTCATTCAACAGCAGTTGTAGGTTTCAAGGAATTTCTTCAGACCATAAATCCCCTTTCACTCTCGCAAGATGGTTTTTTACAGGATGTTTGGGAACAATCATTTGAGTGTTCATTTCTGAGATCAGACTTAAAAGAAATACACAGTAGGAAATGTACTGGGGAGATGAAGCTGGAGGATCTTCCTGGGCCAATATTTGAAATGGAAATGACTGGACAAAGCTACAGTATCTACAATGCTGTTTATGTTGTGGCTCATGCTTTGCAAACACTACTCATGCAGAGATATAATGTTAAAAAACCTATGATAAAAAAACCTGACTGTCCAGATTTCCAGGCTTGGCAGGTATTCTCTCTGCTTTGGACAATTGTATTGCAATGAGTCACTTTATATAGAAATATATTTTGAAATGATTGTGGAAAATCCTAATATTTTCTGCATATGGAATCAAGTTAAGTATGAAATACAATCTAGAAATAAGGAGGAATTTCCTGTCATTGTGAAAAATTAGTTTGTTGAACAACTTGCATTCAGAAGTTCTGGGTGCTTCATCACTGAAGATTTTTATGACAAGATTGCACAACCATTTGTTAGAAATGGTATAGGGTCTCATCCTTAAGCAGGGGGATGAACTAGAATATCTCTGAAGTCCCTCCTAATTCTGTTATTCTGTTCTGTATAGAATGGATACAGAGAAACAGATTCCTGTTATTCTGACTATTGAGAACCTACCATATAAATTATAGTTATGTTTCTGTAGGAATTATTTAGGAAATCATCTTAGTTTGCCCAATCAAAATGATAATTTAAATTACATTATCTGTTCGAAAAATAATCTATTTTTCAAGATACTTCTGTGTGGCTCATGAACTTCTGGTATGTTCAAAGATAACTCTTCTGTCTCTATCAGATATTTAGAGGAATGAAGTAGTGGTCCTTTTTAAATGTGGCATACACAATATGAAACAATCCTATGTTTGCAATGATTACTATATCCCATCTATCTATTGAAGAATACTTGAATCTCAGAATTTAAAGTTTTAACGAAGGGATTTCATACTATCAAACAGCCTTGTACAAATGAACAAATGTTTATGCTATGGCTCATGCTCTGCAAGCCCTACTCATGCAGAGATATAATATTAAAAAAAAACATGATGAGTGAAAAAACTGATTATACAGATTTTTAGGCTTGGCAGGTATTCTCTCTGCTTTGGGCACTTCTTTTTTTTTTTTAACAAGTCACTTCATATAGAAATATATATGGCAAATGATTGTGGAAAGTCTTAATATTTTCTGCATGTGGAATGAAGTTAAACATGAAAAACAATCTAGAAATAAGGAGGAATTTCCTTTCAGTATGAAAAAATAATTTGTTGAACAGCTTGCATTCAGAAATTCTGGTGGTTTCATCACTGAAGATTTTTTATGATGAGCTTGCACAACCATTTCTTAGAAATGGTATAGGGTCTCATCCTTAAGCAGCGGGGTGAACTAGAATATCTCTGAAGTCCCTTCAAACTCTGTTATTCTGTTCTGTATAGAACAGATCTAGAAAAACAGGTTCCTGTTATTCTCATCATTGAGAACCTACCATATAAATCATGGTTTATGTTTCTGTCAGAATTATTTATTTATGTATTTAATTAGTAGACCTAAATAATAGGAATTGGCATAATTCCAATAGTCTATATTCATTATGATTTGGTTTGTTGTTTTTTATCTTTTTTTAATAGTACCAAATTAATAGTAGAGTTCATATTTATATTTTCATACATTATCAAGTATCAAATTTATAAGTGTACATATTTAGTAATTATTATACGAACGGGGAAAAATGACTGAATGACACATGAATTTGATGATCTCCTTTCTATCAACATTCTTTCAACTCCTTCTCTCTTTCATTCTTTTTCAACTAGCTCCATTCATTTCTTCATGACATTTCTTTCAATAATTCAGTTGGGGAGAGAGTATTTCTGAATGAGAAAGGAGAAGCAACAGGTGGCTTTGACATCACCAACTTGGTCACTTTTCCAAACAGATCCTTTCAGAGAATTAGAGTTGGAAAGATCGAACCCGGTGCAACCAAAGGAAAGGAATTATTCATTGATGATGACAGGATTGCCTGGCACCCAACTTTTAACCAGGTATGGAGGCATTTTATTAATCATGTTTTTTTGAATCTTTTTATTTTATTTTATTCAAGGCAAACTTAAAATATGAAACTCAGAAAAATCCAAAAAAGGTCAAACAAGAAAAAACACAAATCAACAAAAATATTAAAAAAATAAAAATAAAATAAAAAAGGCCAACATTTATACACAAAGTCAAGCTATTTTTCCAAAGCACCTGAAGGCCAGACAAGGAATAATGAATGGGAACTGAACAAGGAGAGATTCAAGCCAGAAATAAGGGGAAATATTCTGACACTGAGATCAATCAACCAATGGAAAAGCTTGCTTTCAGAAGTTGTGGGAGCTTCATCACTGGAAGCTTTCAAGAAGAGACTGGACTGCTATCTGTCATCAATAGTGTAGGGTCTGCTTGGGTTGGGGGTTGGACTAGATGACTTACAAGGTTCCTTCCAAATTTGTTAATCTGTATCTATTATTCCCCCCTGATTAATACATTACTACATCATTGATTTTCACTCTTTGAGAAACAGCTCGCCACCCTCCAATCTTGATTGAAAATATGTGAGAATGAAATGATTTTGATATTGAATTAATGAATTAAATATGAAAGGGAAATTTATCTAAAGATTAGTTGAATGGATAATAAGTTGAAGTGATATTAATTAAGAAAGTTGAAAGTGTAACTATGACTAGGTATAAATATTGTAATCTAGAATCACGTTGCTCATGTGAAGAGATGTGTAAAAAATAAAAAATAAAAAAAATGGGAAAAAAAAGAAATCACAAGAATGGCAATTCTTCTATCACATTGTAAACACATTCAATTATTTACTCACCTGCCCTTCATACAGGACCTTTTATATATGATTTTAATCTCTATGTCTTTTTAACATACATTATAAACCCCAGTTAATTCAACATCCATGTTGGAAATCAATAATAATTTCATTCCATTAAGGAGAAAAATCAGAAACTGTTTTAAAAACCCTCCTTTTCGGACTTCCCTTTGGGCGCTGTGTTGGTGTGGAGCTGAGGAGTGGATCCAATTCCGATTTTTGCTAGTTGGTGGCTTTTTGGAGCATGCCAGACCCCGGAGGGGTAGGCAAAAGAAAGGGGAAGATACAGAGGTCTTGGGAAGGTGCTGCGATCCCAGAAAATGGAAGAAGAAACTCCTGAAAACCAACAGCAGAAAAGGGAGATCGTGACAACTGTGATGATCGGAACCAGAGACACAGCAACCCAGCCAATTAAAAGAAGTGAAAAGAGAGAAGCAGCAGGCTGAGCACTGGAGAGGTGTATTTAAAGAAGATCTTCAGAATATTGGTGTATACTGTAAAGAAAGCTCCGAACTAAGTGGTGTGGTGAAGAGACAGAGTCTTTGACTGGAGCGTTGGCTGAAATAACGGCAGAGATTTATGCTGACTAATGAAATCGTGAAACCTGGGGAGACAAAGGGTGAGATAACAACATTTGCTTTGTGAGTGGAGGAGTGAACTATAGAACTTTATTGTCCATTTATTTGAGAACTGGGGAAAGAAAGAAAAAGAAGTGAAAGTGATTAAGTGCTATAGGAAAACAAAAGGACAAGTAAGAGTGTAAAACTTGAGAATGAACTTTTACTGCATTGAAAGATCAGAAGAAAGGACTGGGGAAAAGAAACCTTAATCTGATAAGTATTAATAGACAACTTTGACAACATAATAACAAAAACTTATTTAAGGTTTATAAGTGAAACTGTGACTGCGCGGGAATAAAAGAATAAAAGAGCAACAAGAAAATACACAACCAGAGAAAGTGACAGTGCAATTTGGAATGAGGACATTTTGAATTAAGACCTGATGTAAGATAACAACAAAAATTGCTGGATCTGATTTAATAGATATTGGTACGATACAATGAACTGATTGTGAGGAATCACGAAGACGTGAAATTAGAAATGAGCATGGAAATAGGAGGAGTGAAGAATGAGATACAAAATTTAGATAGTAAAATCGGAAAGATCCAGGAGACAATGACAAAAAAATGAACAAAAATTAAACATAGTAGAGGTAAGAACTGAGGTGGTGGAAAAGAGATTAGAGGACTCAGAACAAAATTGGAAAGTTTTATATTGTGAACTTCGGGATTCTGTGGTGCATATAGGATTAGAAAAAGCATCCTTTTATTTGAGATTCCAGAATTTTGTTGAAGATAAAAAAGGAAGATTTACATGAAATAATGGTGAATTTGATAGCAAGAGCCCTACAGAAAGACAAACAGGACATCGATGAGGTCTACAGAGTATACACACACTACACCTGAAGATATAGATTACCCCGAGAAGTCCACATCCGATTCATGAGAAAGACAATACGAGACATGCTATACGGCAAGACCAGATATTCGCCACTGATATATAAAGATCACGAAGTGGTCATGTTGAAGCAAATACCCAGGAGAGTTAGGGAGCAAAGAAGGGGCTACCAGTTTTTGTCATCTCAGTTAATTAAAAATGGTATATCGTTCAGATGGCTCACCCCAGAACGGCTCCTAGTAGCATGGCAGAATAAAAAATATAAAATTGATACAATAGAGAAAACACATCATTTTCGTGAACAATATCTGGAACCCAAAGAAGAATGTGAAAGTGGAGGAGATTTAAATACAAGAAGTCAGGAAGAAATCTCTGAAGAGAAAGAACCTGTACCTCAGTCAGAATCTCAGAAACCTAGAGAAGATGAGGACAACAGACCAAGTACAAGAGAACCCAGAACAAGGAAAGAAACAAAAAATGCTCTACACAGACAGTAATATGAGCAGAGAAATTACCTTATTCTCAGTTAATATCAATGGTTTAAACTCAACATTAAAAAGAAAACAGTCATTTGAAAAACTTAAAAAGCAAAATGCAGATATAACTTGTATACAAGAGGTACACATCATAGATAAACAGGCAGATCTCCTAAAGGATACTTATTTGGAAAAAATATATTGGGCCCTTTCAAACCAAAGAAAAAGAGGTATTGTAGTATATATAAAAGATTGGCTGCAACACAAACAAGTATATAAGGATGATGATGGAAGAATGTTATTTATAGAAATAATATTAAACCAGAAAAAGACCTTGTTATATGCCCCGAATGTAAACCAAAAAGAATTTTATAATAAACTCCACCATAAGATAATAGAATATGAATATACAAATGTATGTATTGTAGGAGATTTAAATGCTGTTTCAGACAAGGACAAAGACTTTAAAAGCTCCCCCCCAAAACAATAATAAATAAATAAAAGGAGACTATTTCCATCGTCTTTTAATAACATAGTAAGGGAATTAAACTTGAAAGATGTGTGGAGAGAACTATATCCAACCCAAAAGCAATATACTTTCTTTTCCAATTCCCATCATTCTTGGTCTAGAATAGATCATATTTGGATGGACCCAGGCTTAATGAAAAACACTGAAAATATAGAGATTTTGCCAAATGTATGGGCTGATCATAACCCTATTCAAATTAAATAGAAAGGAAAGAGAACAATTGGAAGATGGATATTTAATAATAGTATATTAAAAGATAGCAAATATATTGAAATGGTGAGAAAAGAATTGAAAATATTTTTTGAAATAAACAAGAGAGAGCATACATTTCTTCAAAATCTTTGGTATACCACAAAAGCCTATGTGAGAGGTTTAACTATTGGCTATAGTATTGAAAAAAAAATAAAGAAAAAAGACAACAACAAAATGTGTGGAGAGAGAAGCTTAAAGATTTAGAAGTAAGTAGACAATTTGATCCAAATAATCAAAATACTAGTAAAGAAATAGATTTGGTAAAACAGAAGATAAATTTAAGTATGCAGGAAGACCTGGTCCAAAAAGTTAAATTAGCAAAACAAAACTATTTTGAAAATGCAAACAAGCCAGGGAGATGGTTAGGCCATAAAATAAAAAAGAACAAAATAAAAACCCTCCTTTTCAAAACCTTTTATGCTTATCCCCAGGATCTTCCATTATCTCAATGCAATGACCCATGTTTCCCTGGATCCTGGAAGAAGGGGATTGAGGGGAATAAGTTCTGCTGCTATGACTGTTTTCCATGCCCAGAGGGGAAGATTTCAAATCAAAATGGTAAGCTTGTAGCAAACTTTAATATACTACTTTAGGATGCATAAGATTAATAAAGTCAGTTTCAATAATATGGAATGTCTAGCTGACAAATTCCATGACTTTTCTTCCAGATATGGATGACTGTTTTGAATGTCCAGAAGATTATTATCCAGATAAAGAAAAGAAAGACTGTATCCTGAAAACAATGGTATTTCTAACTTTTGAAGAAACCTTAGGAATTAGTTTATCCTCAGCAACTCTTTGTTTCTTCTTCCTGACATCTTGGGTATTTGGAACTTTTATTAAGCAGAGGAATACTCCCATTGTCAAAGCCAATAATAGGTCCCTCACATACACTCTCCTTGTCTCTCTCCAACTCTGTTTTCTCTCCTCTTTATTCTTCCTTAGCCAACCTGGAAAGGTAACCTGCCTTCTCCGACAATCAATGTTTGGCATCACTTTTTCAGTGGCCATTTCTAGTGTACTGGCCAAAACCATCACTGTAGTTGTTGCTTTCATGGCCACTAAACCAGGATCTCAGATGAGGAAATGGGTGGGGAAAAGATTGGCCTTTTCTATTGTTCTCTTGTGCTCTCTCTTCCAAGTATGTATTTGTATTCTTTGGTTGTCAACATCTCCCCCATTCCCTGAGTTGGACATGCACTCAGAGATTCAAGAAATGAGTTTACAGTGCAATGAAGGGTCAGCTTTTTTCTTCTACTGTGTCTTGGGCTACATGGGTATCTTGGCTATCTCCAGCTTTATTGTGGCTTTCCTTGCCCGTAAATTACCGGACAGCTTTAATGAAGCCAAGTTCATCACCTTCAGCATGTTGGCCTTCTGCAGCATATGGATGTCCTTCTTTCCAGCCTATCTGAGTACAAAAGGCAAAGCCATGGTAGTTGTGGAGGTCTTTTCCATCTTGGTTTCCAGTGCTGCTTTACTGGGATGCATATTCCTGCCAAAATGCTACATCATTGTTTTTCGGCCTGAGTTAAATCAGAGAGAGAAACTCATAAGGAAGAATTAATACCACATGTGAAATTTCTGTCCAAGAGAAATTGCTGAAATAAATTATAAAAAACTGTTTGTCTACAGGAAATATATATAAAACCTACAGGAACATAGAAGTTTTTATTTCTGACAAGGAAGGGTTTATAAACAGTATTTAAAAAAGAACAATAAAAATTTCTTGGAAAATGCCAACAAAGCAGGGAGATGGCTAGCATATAAATTAAAAAAAGAAAAAGAAAAAATGTTGGATTAGTAAATTACAGAATGAGAAAGGAACTATGTGTTATCAAAGTAAAGAGAAAAACAAAATAGATCAAGAGTATTTTGAAAAGCTACAACAAATGGCCCATAGAGGAAAAGCAAATACAATGTCTAGAGAAAGTAGAGCTGCCAAGAATCACAGAAGAAATAAAAATGTTGGAACTAATTGAAATATAGAAAAAACAGAGGAATAATAAAATGACAGGCCCTGATGGACTGCCAGCAGAAATATATAAAGAATTCCAGAAACCATTAGGCTAAATATTATTAAAAGTGTTTAATTCAATTTTAAAAGGATAAATACCACCAGCATCACGGACTGAAGCAAAAATAAAAGAAAGTATGGATTTAACAATGGTTAAAAATTACAGACCCATATCATAATTGAATTCAGCTTACAAAATATTTATGGCAATCATCGCAGAAAGACTTAAAAGATTCCAATACAAATTTATACATGTAGATCAAAACGGGTTTCTCCTAAAAAGACAAATATGTAATAACATGAGAACAATACTGGACATTTTAGAATATTATGAGGTTCACTGTGAAAAACAAGTAGCATTGATATGGAGTTTGCTGTGTTCTGCTTGATTATGAATACAGCAAACTCCAAGACCAATAAACACAAACCAAGACTCCCAACCAATCAGGATGAATAAAAAACCATTCTGGCACAGCAATAGGCTAACCCCAAATTTAAAACTGAAATGGCTGTGAAAGTCTGACTCACAGATGAACACAATACAGAAGCCTGATGATGGCAGATGAGATTCTGCCGAAACATTGCTACAACTTTAAAAGCACAACTATAATGACATCGGAAAATACTCAAACAAAGCTGAATACCATACATGTAAGTATGTGGGAATAAACTTTGACTTGGGTATTGGGTAATGATTAGTCTAAGACCTTATACATACATGCTTGCTTAAAGGTCACTGAGATAGTATAAGGAAATTAAAAACAAACACTAGAAACAATCAGGCAGCTCAGACAACTGTAAACAAGTCTGTACTATATCTAATTATTGTAATCCACATTGTGACTATACTTGCTATGCTAA
This sequence comes from Pseudonaja textilis, assembly GCF_900518735.1. Next base: position 34,369 of record NW_020769932.1, read on the forward strand.
AAATCTCAATAAAAGGGAGCGCTGGAATTTGCTCTGGGCTCTCATCCTGAGAACACTCGCTTGTGTCTCACCTTTTCCATGAGAGACCACCACAAGTGGTGACCCCGACGTGATCCACTGCTGACCCCGACGTGATCCACTGCAGGTGGTACATGTCCGGACCTCCGTGTTTCCTCACCTGGACTAGGTAAAGTACGGACTTAACTATTTCTGGACAATAGGATTTTTCAGGGAACATGGGGGGAAAACTTTCTCAGCCACAGGAACGTCATGTTAGTGAGCTGCTGAAACTAGTCAGGACAAATTTCTTTCTCTTTAAACCTTCTGGAGAGGAGTATATAGTTCTTTCAAGAGGTAATGTGAAAAAGCTGCTGCAAGAGATCTGGCGGCAATGCCCCTGGTACTCAGAGAAGGGCTCTTTAAAGTTAGTCACGTGGAGGAAAATTGGAACTATCCTTCATGAGGAACCACGGGCAACAGCTGAAATTTTGACATATTGGAAGGTTGTTATGACTGCTTTAGAGACCCAGCAACAACCTCTTTTAAAACCTTTAGCAGAACTTCCTCCTTATAAAGGAGTTGTGTTGCACCCTCCAACTCCAAAGCTGGAGTATGTTTTCTCACCCCCAACAGTGCCTACGCCTGTGGATGAGAAACCCCAGCCACAAATGGGAAAAGTTCAAACAACGATGCATCAGGCTTTCAATGAGGGGAAATTAGAACCTGATGAGATTCCCCAGATGAATTTGTTTCCAGTTAATAGGCAAGTGGATGCTCAAGGCAACATGCAGGCGGAATGGGTTCCGATTCCGTTGGCAGTACTTAGGGAAATCAAGAAAGCCGCTAAAGATTATGGTATTCAAAGTCCTTTTACAAAGGGTCTTCTGACAAGTTTGGCTACCTCACACATGATTCCTAATGATTGAAAAGATTTAATGAGAATGATATTGAGTTCTACTCAGTATGTGGTTTTTGATTCAGAGTACCAAAGGAAAGCTATCACTAGGGGACGAAATTCGGGGGGGGGGCTGTATACGCCAGACCAAATCTATGGGGCAGGCTTGTTTGAATCCACTGCTGATCAAGCTACTAATTTGCCTGATCACGCACTTCTCGTGGTTATGGCGGCTGTCCTTGGGGCGTTGTCCCGCATCCAGGATGTGGGAACCCTGGCATGGTCTTTTTCTCAAATTAAGCAAACAGCATCTGAGTCTTATAATGATTTTGTGGAAAGACTACAATTGGCTATTACCCAGAAAATCTCCAATGAGGAAGCAGCGAAGGAACTTTTGCTGATATTGGCAGTTGAAAATGCAAACGCTGACTGCAAACGTATCTTACAGCCTTTGGTGGCTAGAGGTGAGGTTACTCTGGCTGATCTGTTAAAGGCATGTGCAGTGGTGGGTTCTCAGGCTTACAACATGGAGACTTTGGCTATGGCATTACAAAGAGGGATGAAACCTACAGGGAACTGTTTTAATTGTGGGAAGCCTGGCCATTTTAAAGCCCAGTGTCGAGCACCTGGGGGGGGGGGAATGGCGTTTAACAAAAAAATAAATAAGGGCGTCCACCCGAAGTCGGTCTGTCCAAAATGCAAAAAAGGGTTTCATTGGGCAAATCAATGTCGCTCTGATCAGAATCAAAATTTGGGAAACTAAATTTGGGGCGTGCAACTAGCCCCGCTCCCAAGGCTGTTACAAAGGCATCGCCCGCAACTACCGGGAATGCAGGTTTGTGTTTAAAAATTTTGCACTTGATTGATGTAACTTTTCCTAATCAAGTGTACATTGAGGACACTCATTTGCATGGGCCACTGCCAGAAAAAACAGTGGGATTGGTACTTCCCAGGTCTTCTGCATCAAAAAAGGGGTTCTTTGTTATTCCAGGGGTTATTGATCAAGATTATAAAGGGGTTATTAAGATACAATTGTACACTGATACTCCTGCATCATTAATGGCCGGTGAATCTATTGCCCAGTTATTATTGATTCCATACATTCCTATGAATCCTTTAATTGGGATCCCACGAACTGGTGGTTTTGGGTCCACTGAAATGGCCAGTTCTCCAGTTGCTGCAGAATTGCTAGCACTGACAAAAAATTTGACTACAGACCAACCAAAAATGACAATTGAAATTCAAGGAAAATCATTTTCTGGCCTTATAGATTCCGGAGCAGATGTCTCTGTGATACGCCAAAAGGAATGGCCAAATGAATGGGTGCTTGAGGACTCTCTGGCTGTTCGTGGTGTAGGTGGTTTGCAGTTTGCAAGAAGTAGTGTACATTGGTTGACGGCATTGCATAGAGCAACTGGCGAGACCACAAGGATCCAACCTCTTGTGTTGCCCCTGCACATAAACTTGTGTGGTAGAGATTTGCTGTCACAGTTCCACACAAAAATTGTTATTGGATAATGGAAAAGTTACAACTGTTAATCTCTCAGCCAGTTTGGATTGACCAATGGCCACTTCCACAGGAAAAACTTGTAGCTTTACATCAATTGGTAGCTGAGCAGCTACAATTAGGCCACATTGAGCCAACTTCTAGTCCGTATAACACTCCTTCATATAAAAACAAAAACGGGGGAAGTGGATGGATATGGTTTGCCTTACATACAAAACATTCTTAATATTACCTTATACACTTTAAATTTTTTAAACATGACAGGATCTCCTGCTGCTACGGCAGCCAGTAGGCATTTTGCTTCCTCCCCTTCTGCAGGTACGCCAAGTCCGAAAGTTTGGTATAGGAGACTGCCAGATCCAACGTGGAAAGGACCTGTCCCGCTGATAACTTGGGGCCAAGGATACGCTGCCATTGAAGATGAGGGGACAGTTGTTTGGGTTCCTGCTCACTTTGTGCATCCTTATCATCAGCCAAAGGGACAAGGGGGTGGATTTGGGGGAATGGAAAAGAAACACATTGATCCAGGACATGGAGAAGCTAGCAAACCTTCATAATAAAACTGATTGTTGGGTATGTATGCACATGCCAACTCACAAAACATCAGGGCTTCCAATGGTTGCAGTACCTCTGCCCAAAGGCGACTAGTATAAGGAACAATGCTATGGTTGTTCAGGGACGTGGTCTAGCAGTTGGACTACAAGTAACATAAACACCTTACACCTTGGAAGCCGGATCCAAGAGGTGGCGGGTATCTGCTGGACCCACAATGAGACGGTAGAGAATATGACTTATTTGGGAACATATCCATTTTGTAACAAAACAGTTGTTATTGGCAATGGAAGTCGGGTTTATTCGGGTGACATGAAAACAAAAAATCTTAGTTACTTTGTACACAACATTTCTTATTTTGATATCATATCTTTGATCAATGAAAATGGGTGTCCATATATTCCTGCCACATGCTATCCCACCACGAAAGAAAACCAGCTGCCTAAATGTGCAAATGGGAATAACGCACCATCGTCCACTTATTTGGCTATGTTAATGGAGTCTTTTGCAAAACTATGCTAAAAATCTCAATAAAAGGGGAGATGGGAGGAGCTTGCGCCGTGGCGATACGGTCTGCAATCGAGCTCCTCGATTGCAGCCGATATCTCCGCCACTGGCCGGTCCAACGGACCTACGCTGTCCCGTAGGGACAGCCATCGTGAAGAGCATATCCTGAGGATTCCGGGGATACCGCAAAATCCCTGGAGAGCCCGGGTGAAGCTCTTCTTGCCAGCGGCGGAGAGGCAGCCCCCATGCTGCTGAGGTCGGGGCGACTCCAGACGGAAAGAGTTTGAGAAAGAGTTTGTCGGTTGGGTGAGAACTTCTTTTTTTTATTTAATTTTTTGAATTTGGAAAGTTTACTCTAATTATCTGAAGAAACCTGTGTGATTTTTGTTTTGTTTTTTGACAAAATTGATTTAGCGGCGTTTTTTTTAGGGAAACGTCAAAGAGAGAATCCATTTTTTTTTCTTTTCTTTGCTTCCGGACTCTATTGTTACTTATTGGATAACTGGACTGTTTTCTTTTTTCTATATATTCATATGTTTTATTCTTCTTCTGGACTTTTTATTTTTTTTTTTTCTGGGCTAGAGGCTTCTCTTGATTTTGTTTGATTTCTCGGTTTCTGTTTTGTGTATTGCAAGCCGGCTTTCCCTTAAGAGAGGAGGGGGGAAAGTGAGAACTATGATACTTTGTAACACTGCCACCTAGAGGCTCGGAAATATTTTAAAAAAAAGAAAAATAGACTCTTCTTCTCAAGGACATCCCCTGATAAGATAGAGGAAAGCACTTTGTGGAATATTATTACAGGTGTCTTTCTGGATATACATGGCTCAGCTTTGAAGCTTGTGGGAAAGAGAAGGGAGTTATAATTAGAGCCTTGGATAATTAAATAGAGTGCAGTGTTGTTGTTTTTTTTGAGTTCTGCCAACCCCTTCACTAACATCAAGGTCCTGACTTTTAAGCTTGATTTATTTGCAAAGGGAAGCCTCTGAATTTCTTTTTTCTACTTATATTTTATTTTGATTTAACTGATTTTATTTTTTCTTTTGCCTATTTGGATCCTGTTTTCTCTTTTTTCCTTTTTTTTTTTTTTTAATGTACATTAGCGGACTATTTCTTTTTTCTTTTTTTAATTGAGGTTTTTTCTTTTTTCTTTTTTTTTTTCTGGCTGGACTAAGGTGTGGAATCTGAAGAAACTTATTTTTCTTGGTTTTTGTTTTGTTTTTTGTTTTTTCTCTTTTTCTTCT
>NW_020769933.1:0-30442 GCF_900518735.1 Pseudonaja textilis
AAAAAAACCCTCTTTCTAAAGAAAGAGACGAGAAAAACATTGAGATAAAAAAAATGCAGTCCAAATACATGATGTAGTCACTTCCAACTGTGGGCCAGAAAGCCCCGGTCCAATCTCATCCTTGTCATAACTTCACTATAAGGAGCAAGTCAGGCCAATTCTCTCCATTTTAAGTTGTTAACTCATCTTCAATGTATATAAAACTATAACTATGACTATAACTAACATATAACTATCTACGGGGTTGCTGTAAGGATATACAAAGAGCTTTCAACATTTTCAAGTTATTAATAAGACATAAAGAAGGGGAGGGATATGTCTCAAAGAGGACAGAAGCAACAGCAGTTAAAGCAAATAAAAACCATGAAAGTGTAAAAGGACAGAAGACTAACATGGGGACAGAAGCAGAGCTTGAAAGAGACAGATAAAGAGAGTGCAAAAAAGAAACAATAACCAGAGAAAGCTCTGTAGCCAGAGGGCATCAGGACTCACCCTCCAGTGCTGAGGTCAAGCCCTACAGAGTATGAGGCCTGCGTCTGGCTGGTAGAGGGTGGCACCTTCATGTGCAGTTGGCTCTGGGCAAGGCTGTGGGTAACTGCTCCACCCTGAGGCATTGGAGGCAGCTGGCCTTTAGGCTGGGGCATCCCACGAACAGTGTTAGGTGTCTGAGCCAGAGTCTTGACAGGAGGTGGGGCAGGAGGATTTGGAGGCAAGGCCTGAGCCAGAATAGGGGCAGTAGCTGCCTGAGAAGGGGGTTCCTTAGTCAGGAAAGGCACTAGCAGGCAGTCCCGGTCGGCCTCATAGTTACGCTCCTGGCTCCGTTCCAGGCCAGAGACTTTAGGGATCACAGAGAGTTTGGTTTCACAGCTGCCATTTAATGCACCAATGGGTCCCAAGGCTGCCAAAAAAAATGCAAACAGAGAAAACAAGGATCAGACTATTTGAAAAAGCCCAACAGAATGTGTTGGATTTTAAAACTTTTGGGATGGAGCCCCATTTCACTGACTGGACAAATGTGTCAGCTACAAATGTTGATGTACACAACAAGAGTCACAGTAAGTCACCAAGGGGGGGAGGGGGTAAGTTTCCATTGATATTGCATGTTTTTAAAAATTCCATGAAAACAGCAGAGGCACAATGAATCAGAACACTTCCAGCAACAGAGGTGGAAACTGTCATAGAACCCAGCAAGAATATATTTGATACTTTGCACCCCCAGTTAGAAGCAGGACACCGTGGCACCTCTGTAAAGTGTTCCGAGGGACACTTTTGCAGTAACTTTCAAGCAAAGAACTCCTTTAGCTATCAGCATGGCCACACTAGGAAGTTCTTTGCTTTGAAGGTTCATGTAAATACTCCCTCACAACGCTTTATGGAGGTACCACAGAGCCCTGAGTCTAACCAGGAGTGTTAACACCTCACTTAGCAAAAGTCATATTGTTTATGCATGCAGAGAAGCCATTTCTGCAATCAAAGTTACCAAACAAGGCACACCAGCCTCCCTGATCCTGGCCAAGCTTTTTGCAGAGACACAGTGGTTCCAGTCTACGAGGTTCTTTGCTGTGTTGAAACAGTGGTGATCTGCACAGGGCTAAATAACGCTACTACTTTTATGAAAACAAACTCTTCTGAAACTCAGTACTGCTTACTTCCCTCTTTCTGACAGAATCCCATAGAAGTATATTTTGTCATCTGTTCAGTTGTTTCTCCTAATCCAAAGATCCAGTTGGCTCCCAACCTGATGATGTTCAGGAACCTATTAAAGCCCTAGTTTCCCTCTTAAACTTTGGGGCAGAGTGCAGGATGAGACCCTGCTGGATGGAATTTGGGGAACTACTCATGTTTTTTTTTGTCTTTTGTCTTTTTTACTTTTAAACTGTAGGCTGCCCAAAGAGATTGGGAGTTGGACTACCTATGAATTGTATAAATAATTACAAGCATCAGGAGACAGAGGACCTAGTATAGGCTCTGAAATGAGTCAGGTTTTTTTCCGATTCCTTGTTGATGGGAAGATAACAGATAATCAGAGTTGGAAGGGACCTTGTAGGTCATCTAGTCCAACCACCCCGCCCAAGCGGGAGACCCTACACCATTTCTGACAAATGGCAGTCCAATCTCTTCTTGAAAGTCTCAAGTGACGGCGCTCCCACAACTTCCGAAGGCAAGCTGTTCCATTGGTTGATTGTTCTGTCAGAAAGTTTCTCCTTATTTCCACGTTAAATCTCTCCTTGTTCAGTTTCCATCCATTATTCCTTGTCTGGCCTACAGCTGCTTTAGAAAATAGCTTGACCCCCTCCTCTCTGTGGCAGCCCCTCAAATATTGGAAGACTGCTATCATGTCTCCCCTGGTCCTTCTCTTCACTAGATTAGCCATACTCAGTTCCTGTAACCGTTCTTCATATTTTTTAGTCTCCAGTCCCCTAATCATCCTGGTTGCTCTTCGCTGTACTCTTTCTAGAGTCTCAACATATTTTTTGTAATGTGGTGAACAAAATTGGATGCAGTACTCTAGGTGTGGTCTTACTAAGGCTTTAGAGTGGTATTAGTACCTCAAGTTGATCTCAATTGTATCCCTCTGTTAATGCAATTTAGGATTGCATTAGCTTTTTTAGTTGCTGCTGCACACTGCTGGCTCATATTTAGCTGGTTGTCCACTAAGACTCCAAGATCCCTCTCACAGTTACTGCTATTGAGCCTGGTTTCACCCAGTCTATATGGGTACTTTTGGTTTTTCTTGCCTAAGTGTAGGACTTTACTTTTCTCTACATTGAATTTCATTTTGTTAGATACGGCCCAGTGTTCTGGTCTGTCAAGATCCATCTGGATCTTGAGCCTATCTTCTTGGGTGTTAGCTATTCCTGCCAGCTTAGTATCATCTGCAAATTTGGTAAATTCCCCTTCTATTCCCGCATCTAAGTCGTTAATAAAGATATTGAAGAGAGAGGGCGGAGCTGGCGGCGCGACGATACGGCATGCGATCTTGGAGGTCTGAGATCGCTGCCGATATCTTTGCTCCTGGACGGTCCTATCGGATCTAAACCGTCCCGAAGAGACGGTGAAAGTGAAGAGCGCATCCTGTCGATCCCAGGGATACCGCAAAGTCCCTGGTAGATCCAGGTGAAGTTCTTCTTGCCAGCGGCAAAGAGGCAGCCATTAAAGCTGCTGAAGTTGGGACAGCTCCGAAACGGAAGAGAACAGAAAGAGAGAGTGTGCCGGTTTGGTGAGAACTTTTTTTTTTATTTTAAGATCTGAAAGGACACCCTAAGGAAAAGAAAGAATCTGTAAAAGTTTTGGCAGAAGTGATTAAGCGGCGATTTTAAACAGGAATGTCAAAGTAATGTTTTTTGTTTGTTTTCTCAGTGCTGGATTTTCTATATATGATCTTGTACTTTGAAACTGGACTGGTTTTTTCATTTATATCTATTTTTTTCTTCTCCTTTTTGATTTTGTAATATTTTAGGCTAGAGGCTCCCTTTAGTTATTTCATTTTTTAAAAATATCTTTTCTTTTTTTATTAATTCTTATTATATCCTGCTCGGAAAAGGAGGGAGAAAGTGAGAGCAAAGAAACTTTGTAACACTGCCAACTAGAGGCTTGAAAATATTCTATTTCCCTGTGACCAGACAAAGCTGAGAAAGAAAGAACTGAGACTCTTTTTCAAGGACATTGCTATTTGATAAGATAGAGGGAAGAGCATGGGAGAGTATTATTGCAGGTGCTCTTCTGGGTTTCTATCAACAGCTGGAGTCTGGTGTTGAAACGTAGGGGAAAAAAAGGTGATAAGTTTTTGGAGAAGAGAGTTATAATAAGAGCCTTGGATAATCAAACAAAGTGCAGTGTGCCCTTTTTACTTTTCCTAAGTCGTGCTATCCCTCCTCACCAGCTTTATTGTATTTTTTTAAATCTTTTTTTTGTAATAATTATTTGGGTTTTTTGGCTTTCTTGGAGCTTGTCTTTTTTTGGGGGGGGGGGGGGGGGGGGAGAGTCCAATCTCTACGTTTGCTTTTTATTTTAAAGGGAAAGGCTTAAAAGCCTTTTTTCCCCCCTTTCCTGGTATTTTTGTTTTTTCATCTACCTTTCTGGTTTATTTTTATGCACTTTTTTCTATTTGAGATCTTTCAGTTGGATTAAGGTGTTGAAGAACCTGAAGAATTTTTCCTTTTCCTTTTTTTTCTTTTTTTTTCTTAAGTCTTTTTCTTTATCTAACTATTGATTGGATTAAGGTATACAAGAACCTGAAGAAATTTTTTCCTCCCCCCCTTTTTTTTCTTTGTTTAATTATTATTATTGGGCTTCTTTTTTCTACTATTTTCATTTTGAACTATAATTGGTTACTTCACAATTGGATTAAGGTTTAGAAGAACCTGAAGATTTTGAATTGCTTAAAATGAGTAGGAAATTTATAGCTCCTGGTTCTTCAACTTCTACTTCTTCCCCTCCACCATCTGGAGGACAATGTTCAATACAGACAATGTTAAAGCAAGAAAAAGAACAAGAAAAAGTGACTCTGCAGATGATTATGCAAGGAATTCAAAATATTCAAGCAAGATCAGAGAATATTGAAAAGAGAACAGAGAACATTGAACAAAGAACAGAGAACATTGAACAAAGAACAGGGAAAACCGATGAAAAAGTGGAGAACATCCAACAAATGATGTTGAAGTATGATGAGAGGTTCCAAAAAATTGAAGAAGATAAACAAAGAGACAAGAAGATTGGAGATATTGATAATAGATTAATGGTGGTTGAACAAGATAAAAGTGGTATGTTGAGATGGGAGATGGATAGATCAGAATTCTATCTTAGATTCCAAAACGTAGAGGAAGAAAAAGGACAAAACCTAGCTGAGATAATGATAGAAAGGGCGTTGGTACTTACCTGATACGCCCTTTCTGTTTGAGCTGCGAGGAGCATCCAGAGATGGGACATACCAAAGCTTGGCCTGTCCTAAGGGAGGGACTCCGTCTGGTCCTGAATATCCCTAGGGTCCCTAAGAACACGCTGCAGGACTTGCCTGCCAAATGAAGCCTCCGCAGAGGAAAACACGTCAACTTTATAGTGCCGAATGAAGGGGGAAGGTGAGGCCCAAGTCGCAGCCCGGCATATTTCGATTATTGGTGCCTGGGTAGCCCAGGCCGCAAAGGTGGCTGTGCTCCTGGTTGAATGGGCTGTTATGCCCTTTGGAACTGAAAGGGCTTGGGACTGATATGATTTAGCTATGGCCACCCTAATCCATCGTCCTATGGTAGCAGATGACACCTTGTGACCCAGAGTTTGGGGTTGGAAAGACAGAAAAAGGGTCTCCGACTTCCTGAAGGGCTTTGTACATTTGATGTAAATGCGCAGAGCGCACCTTACATCGAGTTTGTGCCATTGCTGTTCCCTTTCCTGCGATGGATTGGGACAAAAATTGGGGAGGATGAGCTCCTGGGCTCTGTGAAAAGCAGAATTAACCTTTGGCAGAAAGGTGGGGTCGGGTCGGAGGATCACCCTATCTGTGTGAAAGACACAGAGGTCTTGCCTGACAGACAGAGCTGCTATTTCTGAGATACGTCGGCCCGATGTAATGACCACCAGGAAAACCACTTTATATGTTAGGAATTGGAGACCCGTCTCCCTCAGGGGCTCGAAAGGCTCTTTGGTGAGGGAGAGGATGACTTTATTGAGGTCCCAGGTGGGATAACGGTGGACTGGGGTGGGGCGTAAATTGGTAGCCCCTCTAAGAAAGGCTCGGATGAGGGTGTGGTGAGAAAGGGAACTGAGACCCTCGTAAGAAAGGACTGATGACAGGGCAGCTACCTGACGCTTTAGCGTGTTAGGAGACAGCCCCTTGTCAAGTCCCTCCTGGAGAAACTCTAAAATTTGAGCTATGGAGGGAGAAACTGGGTTGATTTGAAGTTTGTTGCACCAACGACAGAAGATGGCCCAAGTGGCATTATAAATTCGGACTGTTGAAGGTCATCTGGCAGCTAGGATGGTGTCAATGACCTTATTTGAGAGCTGTCCTTTCCTCAAGGTGCTCCGCTCAACCTCCAGACGGTCAGTTGGAGCCATTGCGGATCCGGGTGCAGGAGGGGCCCCTGGGACAGGGAAATTCTGTCTGGAGGGATCCTCCAGGGAGGTGCCACCGAGAGGGTGCGGAGGTCAGCAAACCACGGTCGTCTGGGCCAGTAAGGGGCCACCAGGAGCAACTCCGCCCTTTCGTGGAGCAGCTTCTGGATAACCCTGGGTACCAGAGGCAGAGGAGGGAATGCATAGAGGAGCCCAGGGGGCCATGGGCAGCGGAGCGCATTGTGATTCTCCGCTCCTTGGGAGGGGTATCTTGACAGGAATCTTGGGAGCTGGGTATTGAGGGGGGAGGCAAACAGGTCTATCACCGGTTTCCCGAATATCCTTGTTGCCTCTCTGAACAGGGATGGGTGGAGGCGCCACTCCGATTGGTCTATGGTGGCCCTGCTTAACCAGTCTGCTTGGATATTTGAGAGTCCTGATATGTGCTCTGCCTTGATGGACAGAAGGTTGGTCTCTGCCCAGCGACAGAGGCGCTCGGCTTCCTTCATTAGCTGGATTGAATGTGTGCCCCCTTGTTTGTTGATGTGTGCTTTGGCTGTGACGTTGTCTGTCAAAATGAGGACATGTTGTCCGCGTACCTGGGGGAGGAAGCTGCGCAGGGCCAGGAGAACAGCGTGAAGCTCCAGCCAATTTATACTGCACGATTGCTCTATTGCTGTCCATCTCCCCTGGGATGAGAGAGACCGGAAGTGGGCTCCCCATCCAAATAGGCTGGCATCTGTGGTGATAGTCAGCCTTTGAGGTTCCTTGAAGAAACAGCCCTTGTTGATGAGTGGTCTTGCCCACCAGAGGAGGGACGTGAGGACCTTGGGAGGAACCCTGACCGGGAGCTTGGAATTGCTTCTTCCGGATCTCTGGTACGGGAGCAGGAACCACTGTAGGGATCTAGTATGAAGACGGGCCCAGGGAACAATAGAAATGCAGAAGATCATTTTCCCCAATAATTTAGACAATTCCAGTAAGGGCACCCTCTTGCGGTGCCTAGTTACCTTAACCAATTTTTGAATACTAAGGAGTCTTTCTGAGGACAGGTAAACCTTACCTTCCACTGTGTTGATAAGAGCCCCCAGATGGGTTATCTGGGTAGAAGGAGATAATTGGCTCTTCTTCCAGTTTATGAGGAACCCGTGTTCCTGAAGGGCATCTAAGGTGGCCTGGGTGTCCCTTACTGCCTGGTCGATAGATGGTGACTGGATCAAAATATCGTCTAAATAGCATTGGAGGCGGATGGGGATGTTTCTGATATGAGCCGCCAGAGCTGTCAGGACCTTGGTAAAGGTCCTGGGGGCGGAAGCCAATCCGAAGGGAAGGGCCACATACTCGAAGTGTTGGTTATTGTAACAGAATCTTAGGAATTTGGAATGGGAAGGTCGAATGGCAATGAGTAGGTAAGCTTCTGTTAAGTCAATGGACGTGAGGAAATCCCCTTGCCTGATCCCCAACAGTATAGATTGAAGGGTGTGCATTTTGAACTTGCGATATGTTAAGAAGCGGTTAAGTCGCTTCAGATCTAAGATGGCCCGCCATCCCCCCCGAGTGCTTTGGGACAACGAAAAGGTGGGAATAAAAGCCCCGACCTTGTTGGTTGGGTTGGACAGGTTGGATAGCACTTATATTAAGGAGGTGCTGGATGGCAGAAGCCATCAGATTGCGTTTGATTGGGTCCTTGGAGAGGGGGGATGAGATAAAGAAGTTTGGGGGAGTGGAATGGAACTCAAGGGCAAGGCCAAATCTGACAGTGTCCCTGACCCAAGAGTCAGAGGTGGAAGAATCCCATATACTGGCAAACGACTTTAGGTGCCCGCCAATGGGGACGGAGTCCTTATGTCTATCTGGGACGACGGAAAGGCCTGCTTCCGGACCCCCGAAAGGGCCTTTTATATTGGCTGCCCCTCCTACTCCTTTCTCCAGAGTCGGGTCTGTCCTGGGATTGGCCCGGTCTGAAGGAGGGAGGCCTCTGATATCTGGGAGAGAAGGGGGCCTGGTAGGAGGGCCAAAAGGAGCTCCTCCGAAAGGGCTGCAACTGTCTGGGATCTGGCCTTCGGGTGAGGGAAGGGAGAAATTTATTTTTGTTCCTGGTCTCCATAAGTAAAGGGACCAGGGATGGCCGAATAGTTTGTCTCCCACTATGGGGGAGGAGGCCAGCTTGGCTTTGTTTTTAAAATCCGCCTGCCAGTGTCTGAGCCATAGCAGGCGGCGGGCCTGAACGTGTGATGTAATTGCCCTGGCAGAAAATTTGATGGAGTGATAGGTGGCGTCCGCCGAAAACTCAGCTGCGGCGGTGATCTTAGCGATGTCCTGGTGGGCTCTGGTGTTAGAAGCCGGGACATGCTGTTTAAGCTGGCGCAACCATCGAATGGAAGACCTAGTTAAGAAAGATGCGGCCGTAGCCGATCTTATGGCCCATGCGTCCGACTGATGGGCCCTGCGCAGGGCCAGCTCGGCCCGTTTGTCTTCTGGTTTTAGGGCCTCTAACGCCTCAGTAGGAGTCGAGGAGGATGCCAGGCCCACAATGGGCTCATCAACCTCGGGGGTGTTTAACAAATTAGAGAAATCCAGATCCAGGTTAAAGAATTTTTTGCCATGGTTAGAGGGGGCTGTGGGGACCCCTGCAGATGCTAGTTGTTTTTGGACCAGATCTGCAAGGATGGGGGGGCTGGAATAGTCTCGGCCTCTACCACTGGTTGGTTAAAAATGAGGACCTCGGGTCCTTCCCCAGAAGGGGTAGAGAGGACTGAGGGGGATTGCTTACTCAGACCTGAAATGTTTTTGTCCTTATACAATAAGGATTTGAATAGTTGCGGCTTAAAGAGGCCCACGAAAGCGGGCTGGTCAGGGGTGAGCCCCTCGTCCTTGGACATTTCGTCCTCTAGAGGGTCCATGTCTGAGAGGGGCTCGCTATAATGTATGGACCCCAGATCGAAGTCGTCTGGATCCATGGGTTGATCACCTTCCTCCTCCCCCTCTTCCATCTCCTCCTCCTGCCCTTGGAGGGGGGGGGGTTCCCTAGGCAAGGGCGCCTGAGCCAGACAAAGTTCAGACCTAGGTAGGGACCTCACAGAGTGAGATTCCTGGTCAGAGCCTACCGGATACAGACTGGACCTGGCGGCTTGCTGGATGCCAGTTGCGATGCCTTGGCGAATAGCCAACTCCATCCAGGATCTTATCTTTTCAGGGATCTCCTCAGGGAGAGACTCCTCTTGGCGGACACCGGCAGCAGTTGGGGTGAAGGTGGCCTCTGGAGCCCTTCTGGTCAATGTTTCAGGAACCAGGGCTTGTTGTTCCTGAGGTGGCAAGCTGCACCTGGAGGAGAAGGAAACATCTGGGGGGGGGGAGGTTGAGCAGAGGTAGAGGGACTGGAGGACGGGGGAACCTGAGGCACCTTGAGTGCTTGCTTAGATCTCCTGTCTATTTCTTTTTGCAGGGCCTTGTGGCGCCTTAGGGCGTCCCTCTCGGCCGCTTTGGAGGTCTCCTTAGCCTGCTTGCGCAAGTGATGGGCTTTGGCCTTTGCCTTCAAAGAAGGTCCTTTAGAGGTATTGCCATCTGCCATTGCAATGACTTAAATGTGGCTGTAATAAGATAGGAATCAATATGAGGCGGTTGGCACGCCCAGGGCCCGGTCTAGCAAGACGGTGTCCCTGATCAGAATTACTTCCCCCTTTTAGTATAATTTAATTCCAAGAAAATCCTCTTTTTTCTTTTCTTTTTTTAAAATTATTTATATCTCTATATAGAGATATGAATATGAATCCAATGAGGAAATAGTTGAGCCGTACCACAGTGATAATATTTTGATTATAAAAATATTATACTGTTAGATCTGAATCAATGATATAATTAAGTGGGAATTACAGTTGTATCCCTGCTCCTGGGATAAGGAAGAGAGCCAATTAGCCAAATGACGAAACGCCTAGGCCCAGTAAGTTAAGGCTAGGGCCTGTAGCAACCTTTCTGCACAGGCTGACACTAGGCCTGGGTGCGGCTGCTGCACTGCTGGAGAGAAGCTGTGGGGTTGAGTCAACTATTATGACAATTAAAATAACAGCCAAAAATAAGAGAGTCTCTGAAATAAGGCCAGGCAGGGCCTGTAACGTTGAAATTCCACTCACAGCCTCGTAAAGAGAAAAGAAAATGGCGTGCGCCACGAGGGAACTCCAAAATGGCGGCCGCTATAGCTGCGCGCCTTTCAGCAGCGTTTCCCCGCCTGGCAGGCGAAAATCGCATTCAGTTTAAAGCTGTGGTTAGGGAAGGAGCGCCTAGGCTTTCTCCTTACAACAGAAAAGCGGTGTTCGAGGGTGGGTGGGGGGAATCGCGGTATGGCTCACACGGAGCAGTAAAGGCAAGCCGCTGCGAAAGCGGAGCAATAGAAGCTAGCGATTAAAAGGCAGAGAGAGAGAGAGGGATTCAGGCTATGGGAGGTAGTGCGAGGATCGCTACTGACCCTCCCTTCGCCTCCCCTGGGGGCGAAAACTGCGCTTCCCCTTAATGGCCAGAAAGTCAATTCAAGCAATTGCGCAGGGCTAAGGAGAGAAACAAATCAAACCTGGAATTGAGGCTGCTTGAAATAGCTAAAGGAATCCAATAATTTTGCTTCGGCCAAGGAGCAAAGAGCATAAACAGCCTGTCTTGCACGAGGCTGAGCAAAAACTGGGGAACGCCCAGGAAGAGTCACATGATGAAGGAGGAGCGTTCCTCAATTCGAGCTCAGCCTAAGCAAGCAGAGACTGAAGCACCTCCCATCTCTGGATGCTCCGAGCAGCTCATAGGAGAAATACTGGCTGAAGCTTTGGAAATAACTCAAGAGAAGATGATGGATGGAATAGATGAGATTTATCGAGTTTTCACAAGATATGCGATGAGAAATAGCTTACCAAGAGAAGTTCACATTAGATTTACATTAAAATGCAAATATTGCAAGTGGCAAAAGAGAAAACATTGAAATACAAAGACAAGGAGATTGTGGTCTTGAAACAAATACCCAGAAGAGTGAGAGAGATGAGAAGAGAATACCGATTCCTGACTAAAATGCTACTTTAAAAAGTGGTTGGAAAAAATGACAAAAAAGCATATAGATTTGAAACCAGAGATATTTTTGTTGGAAATGTTACCTGAAATATGTAGTAAAGAATTGAAATACCTGATTGTAAATGTATCAACAGCGGCTAGGATTGTATTTGCTAAAAACTGGAAAAATGAGAAAATACCATCACAGGAGGAAATCATTAAGAAAATATTGGAATGTGCTGAAATGAGTAGATTGACATTTGAAATTAGAGAACAAGAAGATAAACAATTTTATAAAATTTGGGATCTTTTCTGTCAATGGTTAGACAATAAAGTACAGTAATGAAATATGTAGACTTTTAGAAAATAATAAATATATAAAGATGTACTTCTTTCTTATTATATCTACAAAATGATTTTAGGATAGATTTGGGATGATAATGTGAACTGTTATAAAATAAACTAAGTAAATTATGGTTATCTTGTAAAACATGAATGAATAAAAGTATAGTCAAATGATTGATTAATAATGATACTAAGGTATTTAATTTTTGATTGACAATATGAGATTATATGTAATGTAATTGTAATTGAAGACTATGAAATGGAAGCACAAAACAATTTGTAAACCAACCGGCACACTGTATGTACACCTATGGAAGATAGCTTGATGTTTTTATGTTTTGTTTGTTTGTTTTTAAAAACCAATAAAATTTAAAAAATAAATAAAGATATTGAAGAGTACTGGGCCTAAGACAGAAACTAGTGGCACCCCACTGCTTACTTCCCTCCATGTAGACTTAGACACATTAAGGACTACTCGTTGAGTACAGTTTGTCAGCCAGTTGTGAGTCCATCTGGTGGTGGTGCTATCTATCCCACTTTTTTCTAGCTTACCCAAAAGTAGGTTGCGGTCTACTTTGTCGAATGCCTTGCTGAAATCTAAGTATATTATGTCCACGGTATTTTGCTGGTCTACTAATTTAGTCACTATGTTGAAGAATGAAATAAGATTGGTTTGGCACGATCTGTTTTTAACAAACCCGTGCTGACTGCTAGTTATTACTTTGTTTCTAAATGTTCGTAAATTATAGTTACCTCGCAAAGTATGAATGAACAAAATTATAGTCAAATGATTGATTAATGGTGATACTAGGGTATTTAATTTTTGATCGATAATATGAGTTAGTATGCAATGTAACAGTAATTGAGACTATGAAATGGATGCACAAAAAATTTGTAAACCAACCGACACACTGCTTGTACATTTTTTTTCCTTTTTTGAAGATGGGAACCACATCAGCTCCTTTCCAGTCCTCTGGTAGCTCCCTGGTGCTCCAGTATTTTTGAAAGATATGGTGCAGTGGTTCTGCGATGACCTCTGCCAGCTCCTTTAAAACTCTGGGATGTAATCCATCAGGCCCTGGTAATTTGCGTTCATCAAGATCAGACAGGTGTTCTCTATTTTTTTTGCTTATTTTAACTTTTATTTCTGGTCTGTCTTTTACAGTTACCTTTTTGGTGGGTTGAGCTATAGTTTCTTTTTGCGTGAAGACCGGTGCAAAGAGTGAGTTAAGCAGTTCTGCTTTCCCTCTGTTGCCTGTTACTTCCTTGCTGTCTTCTCTCTTTAGTGGACCGACTGTTTCCTTGATTTTTTTTCTTGTTATTTATATGTTGGAAGAAACTTTTTTTTTTAATTATCTTTGACTTTTGTTGCAAGTCTTTGTTCGTTCTGAGCCTTTGCTTTCTTGGACTTCGTCTTTGCAGATTCTGGCTATCTGCTGATATTCTGCCTTAGTTGTATGTCCTTTCCATTTTTTGTACTTGTCCTTTTTTTCTTTCAATTTGCCAGAGAGAACTGTGTGCAGCCATGCTGGTTTCTTCTTGGATTTCTTGTTTTTCTTTCTCAGTGGTATTGTGCTGGTCTGGGCTTCTATGATCATACTTTTTAGAGTTTCCCAAGATTCTTGAGTTGTTTTCCCCTTTAGGGTTTTCATCTATGGAATCTTTCCCAAGTTCTGAGTTTATTAAAATCAGCTCTTTTAAAATCCAAGACTCTGGTGTCATTATGTTCTATTGCTTGTGTTTGTGTTATGTTGAATTGTAGTATGACATGGTCACTCTCACCCAAGATAATGTTATTATAAATCTGGTTAGAATTATGTTCTAAACTGAACAGAGAAAACACATTTTTTTAAAGCATACAATCCCAGTTTCTCCAAGTTGCCTTGAAGATTGCAACAAAGGATGTTTGGCTGACATGATAAATAACCAGGCAGGTTGGGAATTCTGGAAGCTGCCATACCCACACAGATGGAAGAGGCTACTTTTACCAGCTGTAGCTCTCTCTCACAACAGATCTCCACCATCTAAGGCAGAGGAAGATTTTCCACCCTGCTTGCTAACAAATTCTTTAAATCAGATAGACCGAGTACTTGGTATAGGTAAAACAGAACCACAGTGCACCAATCTCCTCACAGAACCAAAAATTGTGATCATTCAAGTCACACTGAGAAATGTTGCAATGTTTTCTTTAGTGCACAGAAACACATGCAGACAACAACACCACCACCACCACCCTGCTATTCGTCCACACCCAACCTTTGCTGGTTGAGACAGTGAATGACTGTTCGAGGTCATCAATGGAGGCCTGTAGAAAGACAAGAAACACAGGGGGTTCATTATTTGGAGCAGGCAGAAAAGCTACCTGAGAGCTTTTCAAGGACCCAGGTACTTTTCCTTTGGAAGTAGAAGAATGGTACGGTTTTTTTTTCTACAAGGAAGGATGGATTCATGAGTATCTTTAATGTAGGATTGACTGCTTTCCATGACAGGTAATTAAGCTAGGAATGGTTGTTAACTAAGTCAAACTACTCTTAATTCATCACAATTCTCTTTTTTGCATTTCAAAACAAAAACTCAAGTGTTTTTGACCCAGGGCACCAGTGACATCTCTTGGTAACCAGAACTGGAATGTAATATGGCAATATTTCTTCCAGAACAATACCCATTGGAAAAGTGTTACAAGTAGTCCTTCACTTACAGTCATTCATTTAGTGATCACTCAAAGTTACGATGACACTGAAAAAAGTTACTTATGACCGTTGCAGCACCCCATGGTCACGTGATCAAAATTTAGATGCTCTGCAACTGGCATGTATTTATGACGGTTGCAGTGTCCCAGGGTCATGTGACCCCCTTTTGTGACCTTCTGAAAATCAAAGTCAATGGGAAAGCCAGATTCACTTAGCAACCGTGTTACTAAACTAACAATTGTAGTGATTCACTCAACAACAGTGGCAAGAAAGGTCATAAATTGGGGCAAAACTAACTTAACCATTGTCTCGCTTAGCAAGGGGAATTTGGGGCTCAGTTGGGGTCGTAAATTGAGAACTACCTGCACTGTACACTACTACTGACCTGCGTTCACTTGCTATTAACTTCCAGATGCTGATTAAAGCCCTTGTTTTAATCTTCTACAAATTTCTCAATGGCTTATGCTGTATGATTGGGATTAGGTGAGAGATGCCAAAAGTTTTTTTTACTACTGTTGTATATGAGTGTGTGTCTATATGCATGCACAGATCATTGTTTTCCAGACTCTTGCTCTCTCGTTATTCATCCTAAGACCACTAAAGCACATGGGGTGTGTTATGTCCTGAGGACTCTAGGAGTTCTCACTCAGGTCCACTCACTTTGTGTGGGCGTTATTCCCCCATTCCCATTGGTTGGTTCTCCCCAGCAGCCAGCTATAAAAGCAGGCTGCGGGGTCCAACCAGTTGCTGATTGCTGCGAGCCAGTTCCAGGCGTGGCAAGCACGGTCAGCCCTTTATTGTATAATAAAGTATTGTTGCACTCATGCTCTGGTTCAGCCTCTCATTGCTCAAACTTAACACTGGCGACGAGGGTGGGATGGCTACCAGAAGCACCATGCAACCGCTGAGTCACTAGCCACCGATCCGCAGCCCAGAGAGAGCGATCGGCTGGCGATAAGGGAAACGCTGATCCGCAGCCAGAGAGAGCGGTCAGCCAACAAAACGAGCGATCAAAAAGAGCAAACGCTGATCCGCAGCCAGAGAAAGCGGTCTGGTTCAAAAAGTTAGAAGCGTCTGTAGCCGCTTGTTAGCCCCGCTATAGGGAAAGTGAAGCGCTGCGAGCCGCAGCCGCTCTGTATTTGGCGCGAAATTCAAACGGGTGTCATTTGAATTTCGAGCCAGCATGAGGCACAGCACAGCGCTGTAGGAAGTCACTAACGCCCATTTTGGCGCGAATCGAGACACCTCCAACGGCTAACAGCCAACGTGGTAACCCAGAGAGAGAAAGAGAGGGTAGCAAAAAACCTCTCCAGAGCTGATATCACTAGTAACCCACGAGCGCCCGTTGTCCCAGAGAGATTTTTTCCGCAGGTAGCCCAGCCGTTCCAGCACCATGAGTTCCAACCCAGTATTCCCGGCGTTCAAACCAGACGAAGAGAAGTGGGAATCGTATAAGAACCGCTTCAATCATTACATCGATGCAGTCGGCCTGACGGATGCGGGAGAGCATCGAAAAAAATCCTATTTCCTAATCTACTGCGGAGCCACCGTTTACGATACCGCCGCAGCACTCGTGGCGCCGAGAGAGTTGAAAAACGTTCCGTGGTCCGAGTTACTTGAGATCCTCACTAACCACTACGCTCCCAGGCCTTCACAAATCGCCAGGAGGTTCACGTTCCGTATGAGGAAGCAATCGAGTAAGGAGACCATCAGTCAATATATGGCCGCCCTCAGAACAGCAGCCCTGCACTGCGGGTTTGGAACATACCTGGAGGACATGCTCCTCGATCAATTAGTTTGTGGGGTCAAGGATCTCAACCTACAGAGGCGCCTGCTAGCAAAAAAAGACCTCAACCTCGCGCAAGCGGTCGAGGAGGCCCTAGCAGCCGAGCTAGCAACGAACTCAGCCACCGAAATTCAGGGCCCAAGTGCCAAGCTGGCATCGTTCCCAGTCCATTCCGAAGAGGTGGAAGCAGAGGAAACCCACAACGATGAAAACGACGTCCACCGCCTCGCCAACGACAGACGGTCGCAGGTAGGGGCCAAACAAGAAAACACCGGTCCACCCAAGCACATCACACTGTGCCTAGCCTGTGGGGGATCGCATCAAAGGGCCACCTGCAAGTTTAAAGGAGCCACCTGCAACAACTGCCATAAGAGGGGGCACATCGCGAGAGTCTGCCAAGCCCCCCAAAGCGCTGCACACAGACCCCCGTCCTCGCACTCGGGGCCACAGAGGCAAGTATTAAACTGTCGCACGCACCGCCTTGCCAGGCGTACTTGCCACACTGTTAGTAAAATTTCTCTCTCCGTTTCCCTAGAAGGTAAACCGTGCCACATGGAGGTTGACACAGGGTCAGCGCTCTCAATAATCTCGTGGAACACCCTCAAGAGACTCCACCCCAGCCTATCTACTACCCGGCTTCAGAGATGCCAGTTCGGTCTGAAGGACTACCAGGGGAAGGCCATTCCCGTGATCGGCAGAGGCAAGTTCTTTGTCAGTTTTAGAGCTTTTAAAGGCCACCTACCTCTAGTGGTAGTTAACGGCAATCTACCCACCTTATTGGGGCTCGATTGGTTTCCCCACCTCGGCCTAGGGCTAACAGGAGTCCATGCTGTCTCAACCTCAGACACTGACTCCTTATTCGCTGACTACGCAGATGTGTTCAGCGAGGAGCTGGGGTGTTATAATGGAACCCCCATCTCGTTCACTGTTGACCCCCAGGCAGTCCCAATCAGATTAAAACCACGTAGAGTTCCATTTGCTATTCGGCCAAAACTAGACGCTGAATTGGATAAACTATTAAAACAAGGGGTCATTGAGCCAACAGATTTCGCCAAGTGGGAGACGCCCATTGTCACACCCCTTAAAAAAGATGGTAGCCTGAGAATTTGCTCGGACTACAAGACAACAATCAATAAATATTTACAAGTTAGCGCCTACCCTGTGCCCGTCATTCAGCACTTATTACACACATTCGAGCCGGGCAGTATTTTTGCTAAATTGGACATGTCTCAAGCATATCAGCAGTTCCCTGTTGATAACCAAACAGCGGAACTTCAGACCATCGTCACTCATAGGGGTTCCTTCCGATGCAAGCGTCTCCAATTTGGCGTAAGTGTTGCCCCGGGTATTTTTCAATCCCTCATGGAGCGGATTTTACAGGGCCTCCCTGGTGTAGTACCCTACTTCGACGACATCTTGGTCTCGGCCAGGGACAGACCCCAACTCTTCCAGAGAGTGCGAGCAGTGTTAGAGAGGTTCAGACAGCATGGCCTCAAGTTAAAAAAAGAAAAATGCGCCATTGCCACTAGACAGGTGGACTTTCTGGGTTATAAAATTGACGCCTCTGGCATTCACCCCCTGGAGTCCAAGGTTAGGGCAATCCACGAAGCACCCACACCAACCTCCAAAACGGAGCTACAAGCTTTCTTGGGGCTGCTGAACTTTTATGCATCCTTCTTGCCCCATAAAGCCTCAGTAGCAGAACCCCTACACAGATTACTAGACAAAAAGTCACCGTGGCACTGGGGGCACAAAGAAGACCAGGCGTTTAACGCCGTCAAATCACTACTTACGTCAGAGGCAGTGCTCATCCAATTCGACCCCAACCTTCCTTTAGTACTGGCAGCAGACGCATCCCCTTTTGGAATTGGGGCGGTCCTTAGTCACAGACTCCCCAATGGCGCCGAGGCCCCCATCGCCTTTTTCTCCAGGACGCTCTCGGCCACGGAGCGAAATTACAGCCAGATAGACAAGGAAGCCCTAGCAGCTGTTGCGGCCGTGAAAAAGTTTCACGAATTCCTTTTTGGCCACTTCTTCGAACTGGTCACCGACCATAAGCCCCTCCTGGGCCTACTGGCCGGCGACAAACAGACCCCTCAAGTCCTTTCCCCTAGGATGACAAGGTGGACACTTTTCCTAGCGGCCTACTCATACAAACTTATTCACCGCCCGGGCAAAACTCTATCCCACGCCGACGCTCTCAGTCGCTGCCCCTTACCCGCTCCGGCTGAAGACCCAGCTCCTGTCAACGCCATTTTCGAGATCACCCAGTTGGACCTGCCCATCACCGCCCTTGACATCGCCGCTAAAACCAAGGCAGACCGAACGCTCGCCCAGGTGCTCGACTGGGTGAGGAGGGGGTGGCCGGGAGGCAACATTGATAACAAATTCGCACCCTTTAAGACTCGCATGCAGGAGCTGTCCAGTTTGCAGGGTTGTCTACTGTGGGGCACTCGAGTGGTCATTCCGACCTCGCTGCGTACCCGAGTCCTGGAGGCGTTGCACGAGGGACACCCCGGCATCGTGAGAATGAAGGCATTAGCACGCAGCTACGTGTGGTGGCCGGGTCTAGACGAGGACATTGTCAATTGGGTAAGTTCCTGCAGCATTTGCCAGGAATCCCGTCCTGCTCCCCCCATCGCCACCCCTACCAGATGGGAGAGCGCCAGCGCCCCTTGGTCTAGAATCCATATCGATCTGGCCGGCCCCGTGCATGGAAAGATGTTCCTAGTGGTCGTGGACGCTTATTCCAAATGGATAGACGTGGCACAGCTATCCACGACCACCACACTAGCAATCACCAACGTGTTAACGCGCCTGTTCGTTACACATGGACTACCCGACTCCATTGTCTCCGATAATGGCCCACAGTTCGCATCAGTAGAATTCAGCCGTTTTGCTGCCAACCTGGGCATTCGCCACATTTTCACAGCCACATTTTCACAGCCCCATTTCACCCTGCCAGTAATGGGTTGGCTGAAAGGGCCGTCAGGACCACCAAAGAGGCCCTCGCTAGGTTTGGCAGGGATGACTGGCACCACAAACTCTCACGGTTCCTGATGAGCCAGCACTCAACCCCCTGTGCAGTCACCAATAAGTCCCCAGCGGAACTTCTGATGGGCCGGCGCCTGAGGACTGTATTGGACAGACTGCACCCACAATACTGCCCTGACTCTCCCCTCGCTTCTACTTCGGGGGTTAGACATTTTATGTTACAGGAGCCAGTATTCGCAAGGAATTTCGCTGGGGACCCACTTTGGATTCCAGGCGAGGTCATCGCCGTCACCGGGCCGAGATCGTATAGGGTCAGGCTGGAGGATGGTCGCGTCTGGAGGAGACACATAGACCAGCTTAGAAGGCGCCTCAGCACCCTTGCCAACAAGAATCCAGAGTCTCCAGTCGAAGGGGAACCGCCTCATCCGCCGCCCAGCCACATCGCACCCAACGACCAGTCGGCACCAGCGGTCGTTCCGGTCAGCCCAAACTCGGACAGCGCCCAGAGGGTTGACCAGCCTGATCCAACCCACGAGAGCTCGACCCCAGTAACCAACCCGATGGTTTCCGAGGATGCCCAGTCCGGAGAGAGCGTTGGCGACACTATGCCGGCTCAACCGTCACAGACTGATACCGAACAGACAGACAATGTTCCCGAGCTGCGCCGTTCCGGGCGCCAACACAAACCCCCCGTCTACCTCAAGGACTATGCATGTTCGCATCTGGGGGGAAGGGGTGTTATGTCCTGAGGACTCTAGGAGTTCTCACTCAGGTCCACTCACTTTGTGTGGGCGTTATTCCCCCATTCCCATTGGTTGGTTCTCCCCAGCAGCCAGCTATAAAAGCAGGCTGCGGGGTCCAACCAGTTGCTGATTGCTGCGAGCCAGTTCCAGGCGTGGCAAGCACGGTCAGCCCTTTATTGTATAATAAAGTATTGTTGCACTCATGCTCTGGTTCAGCCTCTCATTGCTCAAACTTAACAGGGTGTACTTCATACTTGGTTCTACTTACCATCCAATTTACAGAAAAATCTACCACAAACCATGCACAAACATTTGCAATAGGCTGCAAAAAGGATGGTTATTTCTACTCATCTACATTTTCTAAAAAAAAAAAAAACACAAACAACAAACAAGCAAAAAACCACTATCCTCCTGACCAATTTGGTCAATTGATCTACCATCCAATTATTTCTTTGAAATTAGGAGCAAACATTTGTTATCGCTTTCTCTTCTCCACACTGTAAAACAATGACAATAAAGTCCTACATTTTGTCCCCAGCTCAGCACAAAACCTCAAAATATGGGGTGTTTTGTTTGAAGCTGTGAACAATAATAAAAGCCATTTCAAGTTCTGATAATTTTGTGCATGCCTGGAATTTTGGTGTAATTCTGGAAAAAGGTATAAAGTTGAGGTATTCACACACTACATGTTTGTGCAGAATGAAACCATGGAAAGCAGTTTACCCTACATAGAAACAACCTTAATATCTTTTCATAAAATAGAATTTCTCGCAACATTGCCCCATGTCATTTCTAGAAAAGCATGCAACTATTGCTAAGGACTGAGAACATGTCATAAATTAGGCCCAGAAAATTATAGTTACCTACCTGCTCCTCTGGGTCACTTTCTGTATCACACTGTCAAAGAACAACAGAGAAAAAGAAACAGATGTCAAACGGAGCAATATAATGGAAAATATCCCTCTATTTTTTTATCGTAATATATATATAAAACACACACACACATATCCACTATAAACTCTATAGAGATTTTTAGTGTGACAGCAAGCTAGGTCTTACTGCTTCCAATACAATATATATTTTGAAGAGTATTAAGAGCACAAAACATTCTTAAAAATTGTAGAACACATGAAGAATGATGTGCTATTATTGTACACAAATTGAAATTAGTCAGGATACCCCAAGAGACCCTAAAATGCATTGGAATCTATCATTAAAAAAATCAAAGCATCCACACATTTGGCATCATTGCCAGAATTGCAAAGAACCATAACTAAGGGAGTGAATGAGCATTTTAGCACCTTCTAGCTGTCCTATACACAATCCATCACTTGCTGTAGTATATTCATTAAGAGGAGCTGATTTCTCTGCTCTTCTGGGGAAGCCATTTGTAACTCAATTAAAGCCTGCTTTAGTCTGAGGGAAAGAATCCCACTGATGGAATGCTTGGGCAGTTAAAATTCAGTCTTGCAGAATCCTGTTTTGAAAGAGTTGAGGAAAGAAGGTCCGTACACTACCCACTTACTATATATCCAGTTTCCAGGTAAGATTGGAGAGAAGGCTGAATTTGATTTAAAAAAAAGAGAAAAGAGAGAGAGAAATTGATTAGACTCACAACAATGAGGCTTGCCACTCCAAGAGCAAACAGGCCAGAACTCTAGATACCAAGTTCTGTTTTGCTGACAGGCTAATGGAATTAGAACTATACTGAAAATAAGAGGATGCCTACTTTCAAAACATGTGAGCAGTATTTCTAAAATAGGTCAACCTTGATTTGTAAACACTATACAGGTCAATAGAGCATGTTTGGAAAATAATTGCTCCACTCTTTGCTCTATTTTGTTGGCCATATGACAACATACTGATGATTGTGCTAAGATTATTCCTGTATAAACAATTTAGCAGGTTCAGTTACAAAGCAGAAAATGCTGCACTTTGTGAATCTCTCAATAGTAATAACAACAAATCTCCCATGAAGGGAAACCCAATTGTCTGTATTTCAGGAATGTAGTACGAGGAGCCAGAAAACTCCTTCAAAAAAGGCCCCCAAAACTGCAATTGCTAATGTGAAACAAGGAAATGGTTATAAAATAATGGAAAATAATTGTTAACAATTTAAATTAAAATATTTAAAATTACATGTGAATTAAAGTTAATTTTCTTTCTACCCACATTTAAAGAATGTATCTGGCATGCCATTCAAACAGCTAATGCAGCCATCCTAGTATAGGTACAGAAGACGTTATGTCTTATTATATAGGTTCCAGGAAGCTGTCCTTTAGATTTAATTATGTATTTTTTTGGTTTTGCTCTTCAATTTTCCTTTGTAAAGCAAAGTTATAAAAACATTTTTAATTCTTACATACCTCTCTCCAATTTGTCCTTTATTTTTTTCCAAACCCTACTGCTGTTGGTTTTACTTCAACTACATAATGAAAAAATCTGGGATTTCAATTCATCTTAGGATGATAGATTCAACTACCGTGTTTCTCAGAAAACACGACCCACCCCAATAATAATATTATACCTACCCCAAAAATAAGCCCAGGGGATGGGAATGGACAGCATGAGTGGTGGTGCGGGCACCCGGGGGGGGGGGGAACTGTCTGGCTGCAGAGAGGGGAGAAAGCCATTCTACGCTGAAGCAGAAGCATTCAAGCCTCAACTTCATCCCAGGATTGCCAACGCTGAAGGTTTGGAATGGAGCCTTCAGCGTTGCAATCCTGAAATACGCTGAAGGCTCAGAGTGGAGCCATTTTTGTGAAAGGCAGGAAAATGGGGAGAGGAATTTTCCTGCCTGTTATCCACTCCTCTTGGAGTAGGACCCTGCAAGGCTTGTTGTGGCGTTGCACTCATGAATGGCAGCACCTCCGTGAGCTTCATCACACCGGTACAGCTGGCATCCTGCCATGAGTGGCTGCGCCAGTGCATCCAAACTCGCATGCGCAACGGCACAGAAATCCTTTCAGGGTCCTGCTCGAAGAGGCTGCGCCGATGTGACGAACCTCACGGCAATGCCGCTGCTCGCACGCACAACTCTACAACAAGCCAAGCAGGGTCCTGAGATATGCTGAAGGCTTGGAGTTGAGCCGTTTCTGCGAAAGGCAGGAAAATGTGGAGGGAGAGGGAGCTTGAGGAATGGATGATAGGCAGGAAAATCCCCCCTCCGCATTTTCCTCCCATTTGCCAAAAAGCCTCCATTCCGAATGCTGAAGTTTTGGAATGGAGGCTTTTCGGAGAATGGGAGGAAAATGGGGAGGGGGAATTTTCCTGCCTGCCATTCTTCCCTCAGTCTGTGCTAAGCTTGAGGAATAGCTCCTTTGGGCCACTACAGAAGCGGCCCGGTGGAGAAGCAAGGGTGCGCGTGGGGCGCTCCTTTCAGCCACGATAGAAGCAGCCCGGTGGCTAGGCGAGGCGCGTGGAAGAAAAATTAAGACACCCCTTGAAAAGACAGCCTAGCCCTTTTGGGGGGCAGGGGGCGGGTTTCCAAAAGAAAATAAGGCCTTGTCTTATTTTCTAAGAAACATGGTAGCTAGCTGTTTTGGACGTGTTAATAAACAAAAAAGAAGGAACAGAAAATTCAAGAAAACTACAGGCTGAGTTGTCCTGAACTGCTGTTTTGTCTTATTTCCAATAAAAGCTTAGCAAATTTTATGCATGTATATTAAGACCGAGGGGTGGGGTTTAATAACATATGTAAATATTGCAACTGTATAATACAGGCAATCCCTGGTTTACGAGCGTTCCCTTAGTGAACATTCGAAGTTATGCGATAAGTGCCCCCCAGCGTTTACAAACAGGTCCCCAAATTACGAATGTTGCAGCACCACAGTTGCTTGCACTTACGAACAACCGCAGAGGCTCTGGAACATTCACCCTGCCTATCCCCCCACTCCCAGATGGCTTGAAGGCTTTGGCAATGAAAAAGAAGGCGTGGAAAGCCACACGTGGCCCTCCAGGCCTCCTTTCTCGCCTCCAGAGCCCTTTTCAAGCTGTTCGCATGCACTTCTGGTCTGCAATTTTCACCGCGAAATGGCTTGAAGAGGGCTCTGGAGGCGGGAAAGGAGGCCCACATGTGACCTTCCGTGCTTCCTTTTCATCACTGAAGCCTTCTTCAAGCCCTTTACTGACAAGAAAGGAGGAAACAAGCAAAGAAACAAGCTGGAGAGGAGACAGATCTTCATAAGGTAAGTCACCAGGCACGGCAGGATGGGGGAGGAAGCAATTGTGGGTACCCCAAGGGAGGGAAAATGAGGTAACTGTGGGTCAGGGGAGGCCCTGGGTAGTCTGAAGTAGGTGACCTGTTCCATTACTAGCCCCCCCATTGCCTTCCCCACCCCGAGATACCGCATGTTCACTTAACGAGCCACACATTCGATTAGCGAATGTGTGGGCGAAAGGAGGAAGTGATCACGTTCATTGTACAAGATTCACTCCTACAAATCCTTGGGTTATGAATGGAATGGGCAGGCTCCATTACATTTGTAACTCGAGGACTACCTGTATTCCCTTCACTGAGTCTACGAGTCATAGGTTTCATTGCTCATGATCCTGGCTCTGATTCTGCATAGAGCAGAATGATGGTTTCCTGCTGTCATTGCACTTTTGTGCTTTTCCCCTACTGAGTATTAATGCTTACATCCCTTGCATGGCAAATTATAACAGATGAGCAAGCCAGTGTTTACCCCAATGGAACATCATTTTGAGTACAAAGCTGCACTGGCTCTATGCAAGCACTGCCAACATGTAGTTCCCTTGGTTAGACACAGGTGGCCACGCATCACTCCTCACCCTTAGTATTTGCAAGGCCCCTAGCTTCACCCGGACCTAATCTTTTTAATTCTATTATTTTAAAAAACAAACGGGAAACTGCAAAACATAGTATCAGTTGCCAAACCTATTTTTATTTTCAAATATGCATCTGGATCCACATCAGCACCACATGTATACTCAGAAATGATACTGAGGGATTTCCAAATATAGATTAATAAAGTCTGGGCTCATAATACGCTAGATTTAACTTTGATTGAGAAGAAGGTGTGGGTAATTGATGTGGCAACACCATGTGCAAAATACAAAGAATTGGGAGAAAATCACTATCAAGATCTGGAAAATCGAAATGAAAAGATTATGGCATAAACCAGCCATGGTGGTCCCAGTAGCTATCAGCACACTGTGTGCCATACCAAAAAAAATCTTGGATGGCACTTGGAAAATGTGTGGATCGACAAGTTACCATCTGACAATTGCAGAAGGCCACACTGCTTGGATCCACACGTATACTGCTCCGATATGACATCCTAGGAAGAATTTGATGTGTGTGTAGGCCAATACTAGTTAAAGAATTGGCAGCTGTGACTTAACATTGTTGTGAACAGAAAATAATATTACAAACTTGTGCGTTTAACACATTTAATACTTTGGAATTTGAAACTGCTAGGCTGCTCAGAAAATTATAGCGGTTATTATAGCCTGATTTGTGACAGGCTATAATCACAATGGCAAAGTTATGAACAGGCAAGGCTACATTCCCATGACGGCTGCTGTACCTACTGGCTCAGAAGGCTATAGGCCTTCTGTTGCCACAATCTATTTGCTCCTTAGGATCTTCCAAATACCTTGAAGTAGTGTTTCCCAAAGCTTTTCTTTCCTACTCATCTAGCCCAGTAAAAATGGCAAAGTGGAGCCTTCAAGAAACATCCTTTCAATGCAGCGAGTGATACTGGCCCTTATAGTCCATCCTGTAATTTTCCACATGACAGTATTGAGAAACTGAGGTGTTCCCCAGAAGCAGATTTCTAGAAGTCTCTGTAAGCTTAATCCAGCCCACAAGTTTCCCCAGTTCAATTGAGCTGTTTTCAAACATACACCCCTGCCTGCTTCAGTTTCGTCCCCCGAGTCCCACTCCCTGAACCCAAGACCTCACCTCTTTGTGCCGTCTCTTGCTTCGTTTCCTTAGTCCTCTCTCCCCTCCACAGCACTGGCTGCGATCCTTTTCTGAGCCTTCGTCTTCATCTTCAGGCTCAGAATTGTTTCCCTCACCCCGTTTCCTCTTTCCTGAATGTTTCAGCCGAAGCTCCAATTGCTCTGGAGTCTTCAAGGTTGCATCCTTCTGCAGGAGTAACAAGGTAGGCATTATAATGGCTGCAGACAATCTACCCTCTGAATAAAAGCTGTGATATCGCAGCTGCTGCTGTGGGATATAGAAATGTGTGTTTAGATATAAAAACTGGAAAGCACCTTATAAAACGTAATACAAAACTCTGGGACAAAATTGAAATATCTCGCCTGGCTACTTAACTATCAGTACTAACAATTATTTATTTTGGATCCATAAATAACATTTACATTTTTTTGCACTGCATTGCAGATACTACACAAATGAAATATCCTAACATTAAAAAAATTTGGAATCCCAATTATTTATATAATAGTATCATAAATATTATAAAAACACTTTCACATTGAAAGCCAGTAAGAAGTAGTCGTTAAAAGGCTGCCAGCTTTGGAATCCCTATAAAAAGCTGCCACACTGATATGGAGGATGGAAGGGGGGGGGGGGTGTTGGTATTTGAGTAATTTTTAGTAGACGTAACAGATACGTAAGACTATCAAGGTCATTCTTTATGGCGCAGCAAGAATTGTAGTTGAAGGGTGATTGGTTCACGTGATTGATGATGTGGGAGAAAATGGGTGGGTGTTAATTGAGTATTGTGGGAGGTCTGGGAGGAAACTTTACTTTCAAAATCTCACAGACATGCCAAGTTTTTTGTTTTAATAAAGCACTTTGAGAATATGCCTGTCTCGGAGTTACTGATTAAACCGAACAATTTCTGGAACCCTGGCAATATTTTGAAACTCATTTTAAAAAGGGGTTGCTGAAAAAAAAACCCAGGGATTTTTTCCAGCAATGGAGGAAGCTCAAAATTCAGCCAACCCAGAAGGTGAGACGGAAGGAACTTGGGGAGGGCCCTCTGGAGCATTAGCTGAATCTCTCAGCCCCCCTTTGGAGGAGCTAATGCAGGCATTTAGAGACGCAGAGGAGAGACATGATTTAGGAGCCAGACCAAGGCGTTCTAACTCATGGGGGAGCCATCAAACGACGCTAACCAGACTACCGGGGGAAAGGTCCTTCACGAGCTCTCTGCATACAGCAAAGGAGTCAGACTGGAGGGGTGAGGCCCAAATTGGATCGGAACCCTCTCAAGATGACAACCCCGATTTATTCTCGAAACCAATCATTCGCAGAATTACCACAACAATTCCAGCAATTAAAAGTGGGAAGTTTTGTCTCAAAGCCACAACCTACCCGTTCAAGTTGGAGCCTGGTACAGCCCGTCTTTTCTTTCACAAGAGTAAAGAGGGGAGAGGAAATTGCCCAGTTGGAGAGGTCCAGCGTGACAGCCCATGGCGACCAGAGGTGCTGGCCACAAGAGGTATGTTGCAACCTCCAAGTCCTCCTCCCCTACACCCAGAAAGAATTTTACCCCCTGCAGAGAGCATCCCTCCAGGGTGGGGGTTTTCTCCAGGCCAGGGGTGGATCCAATGCCAATGGACGCCAGCGCCAACTAAGCCCTGGTCCAAAGGGGAGTCATCAATCCTTGACCCACAAGGGAATCCGCACACACCGCAGACAGAAGTTAATGGATTTATTTGATTATTGAGACTCAGATTTGAAAATCCAGACAGGGTGGCAGAAAATGAAGAGAAGTTAATGGAAATGAAACAGGGCAAACGACCCTTATCAGACTTTATTTGGGACTTTAGAAGGGTTGCGAGCCATCTCAGGGATTGGCCTGAAAGAATGACATTACACTATTTCAAGAACACCATTGACCCAGAAGTAAAGAAGGCATGTAACATTAGGGGAATACCAGAGATTCTGTAAGCGTGGTATGCCACCGCCCTCAGACAAAACCGCAATATCAACCCACAAAAAAAACCCCTTCTGGAAGGCCTGCCTAAAAGAATCCTGACCAGATGACCGCTGACCAGACCTGCTGAAGCCACCCACATCCGACCCAACAGAATGATAAAACATTACCATTGTGGCCAAGATGGCCATAGAGCAACTGACTGTCTGGCTCCTGCACCAGTTCCACAAGCACCACAACCCAAGTCTGCCACGGCTGTCAGAGGTCGAAAATTTCAAGGAAAACCTCCTGATGCTAGCTGGTTTGCTAAGCACACCCTGTAAGGTCCTCTCAACACAGAAGGGAGAAACCAACTTCCAGACCAACACCACCTCCCTGAAAACCCAACCGTTGATGACCCAATGGCGAGTGCTCCCGTCATACCTTTTACTGTTAAAGTCAAGTTAGTGGTACCTAACACAGGGGAGGCAGGGGAGTTAGAAGGAGTCATTGATACTGGATGCTCTAGATGTCTTATTGGGCTTCCCATCGTTGAACAACTGGGCATAAAGGCTAACCCACTAAGACACCCAATCAGATTTGAACAAGTGGATGGGACATTAATTGGGGGGACCCCAGCAACCCAATTGAAAGAGTTGGTCAAAATGGAAATGGGTCCTCACCGCGAACTCATACGCTTTATAGTGGCTCCAAAAATGTCAGAATCGATCATATTGGGACTTGCTTGGCTAGATAAATGGGCCCCTACCATCAAGTGAGAGGATGGATTCAGGAAAATCATTATTGGGGTGGGCCCACTGCCCCCCCCCTCCCACTAAGAAAACACCACCTGACTCGAATCCAAAACCTGAACCAGCAGCCACAGCCTCGAACCTTCTCCCAGGTACGCCCCAAATACCCAAAGAATACAAAGACTTGGCTGAAGCATTCAGTGAAGAGGAATGTAATGTTTTACCTCCACACTGAGCAACTGATTGTGCCATAGAGTTAGAACCCGGGGCAAAACTACAAAAACCAAAGATGTATTCCATGACACCGGCTGAAATGACCGAATTGAGGAAATACATCGATGAAAATTTGGACAGAGGTTTTATTGAACCGGCCAAATCAAGGTTAGCTGCCCCCGTGCTATTCAAGGAGAAAAAAAAGATGGTGGGTTGAGATTATGTGTCGACTTTAGGGGCATAAACGCTGTATGCGAAAAAAAGTACCCTCTCCCCCTCATGAAAGACTTATTAAACCACCTGTCAAAAGGCAAGATATTCACCAAGCTAGATCTGAGAGAGGCATACTACAGAGTCCGTACAAAAGAAGGAGACGAATGGAAAACAGCCTTCAACTGCCCTTTAGGTAGTTTCCAATTCTGAGTCATGCCTTTCGGACTCCAAGGGGCCCCCGCAGTATTTATCCAATTCATCAATGAAGTGTTACATCCGCACTTGTACAAGGGGGTCCTAGTCTACCTGAGTGACATCCTTATATTCAGCAAAACCATCGAAGAACACGTTAAATTGGTCAGACAATTGCTGAAAAACCTTCTAGCTGCCAAGTTATACGTAAAACTATCAAAATACAAATTCCACAAGGAGTCGTTGGATTACCTGGGTTACCGAATATCCAACCAGGGAATTGAAATGGATCTGGGAAAAGTAAAAGCCGTACTGGATTGGCAACCCCCCAAAACACGCAAGCAACTTCAACGTTTTTTGGGTTTTGCCAACTTTTATAGGCAATTCATTCCTTCTTTTGCTGAGGTCGCTCTCCCTTGACGGATTTGTTAAAAACGGGGCCCTCCCCCCTCAAACCCAAACCCAGCCTACCCCTTGCTTGGGCCATGGACCGTCAGAAAGCTTTTGAAACTCTAAAACGCCTTTTTGCAGCTGAACCCATTCAACACCCAGACCCGACCAAACCTTTTATAGTCCAAGCTGATGCTAGTGATGTGGCAGTAGCAGCCATTCTGCTACAAAAAGACTCTCAGAACCAACTGATGCCTTGCGCTTATGTGTCCAAAAAGCTGACGGACAGAGAGCGAACATGGGTGGTCTGGGAGAAAGAAGCATTTGCAGTAAGATGGGCTTTGTTGACTTGGAGGCATTTCCTAGAAGGGGTGAAGGAGCCGTTTGAGGTATGGACTGATCACAAAAAACTCGAAGCGCTAAAGACACCTCGGAAACTATCCCCTAAACAAGTCCGCTGGGCTCAATATTTCAAATGATTCAACTTCAACCTGAAATATATCCCCGGAGGGAAAAACATATTGGCAGATGCCCTGTCCAGGAAGCCCCAGTTTGACAGTCACTGAGAGGAAATAGTACAGCCTTTAATATCACAACCTCAATCGGCAGGCCAAGTAACCACTCAAGGCCAAGCCAACCGCAACCCCAACCGCCTGGAAGACAAACTGACCACAGAATTGAAAGCAGCCCTATTGACCGATCCCTGGTTTGTGGAACATCAACCCGAATTAACAATCAATGAAGGACTGGCTTGGAAAGGGACTAAACTTTATGTACCCGCAACCCTAAGACTAATGGTACTAAAACATAGCCATGACTCGCGACTGGGGGGACATTTCGGGTTCTTAAAAACCCTACATTTAGTCAGAAGACAGTTCTGGTGGCCAAAAATGAAACCTGACATACAGGACTATGTAAAAAGTTGCTCAGTTTGTGCCACAATGGAACACAGAACTGGAAGAAACCCCGGTCTCCTCCAACAAGTAGCTGAACCAACACAGCCATGGGAAGAAATCGCACTGGACTTTATCATAGAATTACCTGAAAGTGGATGGAATACAATCATTTGGACTGTTACTGACTTATTCTCTAAGCAGGCCCACTTTATATCCTGTAAAGGACTACCATCTGCAAAAAAGCTTGCAAAACTGTTCGCGAAGCATATTTATAGACTACATGGAGTACCTCGTAGAAT